>PNEQ01109936.1:0-19376 GCA_003012365.1 Medauroidea extradentata
CCTCCCCCCCTCAAAGAAAAACTTGAAATAACGCCGCTGAACCGGGGCAGTCAATTGGAACGTTTTAAGGAAACAGTACTCGATCTACTCGATGCTCCCGCCTGTATACTCAAAATAAAATATATTGTAAAGCGCCTTAAGTCCGAATCGAAATGTGGTATTTTTGTTGGACATAGAGTCTGGAGAAGTTGCTGAAGTCGCCAGAAGAACAAGTTTCAGGTGTGGAGCTATAATTATTAATTATTAGGCCTTCTGAACTTGTTAATTTTTAGCATTTTAAATGAATTTACTTACCTGTATTAAACTCTGGATTAAAGCAAACAGTGGTGTCAGAGAACTTTCACGTTACAATCCCTTATTACTATAGAAATTTTTGGAGATTAACTCTGCCAAGTCTAATAATACAGATATGCCAGCATCGGCGACTGAATTGTACAGCTTCTGCAGATTTGGTCGCACTTTTTTTTAATAGGCGTCAACATAATTTACTACGCTTAACGCTCAGAAAAATTAAACATCAAACGACTGAGTAAATCAGATCTCGTAACAAATACTACGGAGTAAGTTATACCTACTCAGTTTCCATAAACGCATAATGCTTACAATGGTCGAGTAGAGCGATTTATGTTTTCGTAAGAGTCTGTTGTGTATCCTGTTGGTGTCGTCTGTTTTGTTATTCGTTCATTTTAACGTAACTGACAAGCCAGAACGTAACTGACAAGCCAGGCGCATTTTTGCGGTTATTGTGCGGGTGTGTTCAATGGGGGTGTAATTTTTTAAGGTTTGTAGTTACTTTGTTTATAATAATAACATAACCCGCAACTGCGCTGACGCCCGGTGGCAGGTCTGCCCCCTTTCTTATCTTACGTCTCAAAACTCTCCAATGTGCTGCCCCTGAATCCTCCAGCGTTCCTATATGTCACCAGATTCTCCTGCAAAACATTCCGCTCCCTCTCCGTTCTCACCGGCATGGGCTGTCTCCCCCTATCTGTCCTCCACCAGGCTCTTAGGACCTTCACAAGGTTGTTCTTTCTCCCTCTATACAGTCCCTTAGTCAACCTAACATTCAACTTACCACACCCTTCTGTATCCTCATCTGAACAGTCTGATCAGTCTCTCAACCTTTCTCCTGTCCTTCACGTAGCTCCACCCCATCTCATTCAGCATCAGAGATGGCCTAAAATTTGCTTTATCCTCTCTATCTCGGTCATGTAGTTTCCACATAACCCTTCACCCACCTGGCTGCCCTTCTCTGCACACTTTCCAACTCCCTCACCTTCATTTCCACATAGGCCTACAGCAGCAGCATAGTCCATCATTGGCCTAACCATAGTGATATATGCCTTTTCCTGCACCTCAGGGCTGACTCATTTCAGAACTCATCCCAACAGGCCCAAGGCTGAAACACCCTTAGAAACTATCCTCTACGCTTAAGCTAATTATCCACCTAAGATCTCTGCCACCCTAAAGTACTTATACTCAGTGGCAACGCTTGACTCTTGATCTTACCATTTAAAAACATCCACACACATTTTTTTTTCTTCGTAAATCTAACTACCTTTGTCTGTTTCACCCCACACTAATCTTCATTTTATTTCTGATGGTCCACCTTATTTTCTGAAGATCCTCCTGCAACTTGACTGTCCCACCAGCCTCATTATATAAGCTGCAGTCATCTGCAAACAGCCTCAATTTGCTCCCAACACCCACCTCAATGTAGCTGATCATTATTGTGAATAGCGGACGGGGACAGGACACTTCCCTGTGGCACTCCTGATGTTACCTTTCCTTCCCGAGACAAAATCTCACTTGTGTTTAGGTACTGGACCGGTGGCATGATTTCGGAGCGTCGGTGAGCATTCAGTAGTCCCCCGCCCCCTCCCAATTTCTCCACCGCCCCCTACACTACACTGACGTTCAGTTCTTTATCACAGACCTGACAATTCTCACTTTCCTCCACGCTCTTCCTTGCGTCATGCAGATGTTAATTTCTTTATTATCCTAGTGTGCTACCTGCTAAACAAAATACGCACAGTATTGATGTGTTCGTCTGCCAAGCAAGGGTAGATATATATATATATATATTTTTTTTTTGGTGGGGGTTATCCACTGTCTAATTGTGGTGGTATGGATATGATGTTCCGATTCAAAATGTGGGAAAAGGTTGCAGTGCTATTGTGTTCCTTGAAAGTGTTGTCAACATCACAAGCACTGCGACAACAACCTGATTTAAATTTACAGGTCCTGAAATTTTGGTTTGAGGTTCACAGTCCCTGTCACACCTCCCCCCTCCCCCATCCACCTACCACCTAGAACCACCCCTGTTTTAAGTGGAAGATTAAAAGTTCCATAATAGGCCTATTTGTGTCAGTTTTGCATCATAATTTTCCAGACCCACATTTGCTCAACAAGGTAGGTAAGCAAAAATGAATACTTTAAAGTGCAACAGTTGCAATAAGAATTTTTTTTTTTTGCAATATAGGAAGTTTAAACCATTATTTAATCAGCACACACACTATGATGATCAGTTTAAGTGTGATGTTTGTGGATTTATGTGTAACACAAAACAATTGCTACAAAGAAGTATACAGAGAAAACATCCAAAACCCAGTAACATCTCAAGAAGAGGTAAAGTGTATGAAGTGACCTCTCTGTAACGAAACTCTGTCTTCAGAAACAGATATAGTGGAACATTAGGTATCACAGTAATATATTTAGTGATGCAGAGTGAAACACTAGATTTTCCTAGTAAGGAATAATTTCATAACTGGAAGTGGAAAACGGAGGAGGAGCAGATATACAATTTATAATTTCCCATTCTAAAACCACCCTCAAATCTGACTGTTCGTCTGGAATGTCATTCACCTGCCACAGCGATGGTAGTGTCAGATCCCGAGGTAAACATAACATATACAACACACTTAACTTGCTGGTAGCAACCAAATATATGACCACTGTCCGCCATACTCGATGTAGTATTTCACCCACAGTGACATATTACAGTTCATTACTAAAAGCTTCATGTAGACCATGCAGCAGACTTAGGTCGTATGAGATTAATACAGATCGAAAAAAAAGTTACAGTGCTTGTCAACTTGCAATTAAAATTCCTTTGACAAAATATTGGACAGTGTAAGATATTTTATCAGTAATAAAGACTTACAGATTTATTTTCCGAGAAAGTCCTCTTTAACATTGAACAGCAGTACAATTTGAAGTCAAAGTCCATTAGACACAAAAATGATGCTGTAAGTATAGCGTAGGTTCAAGAAATTAAAGAATACCTCAAAGTGTTATTCTAGATACTCATCCACAGTTTTGTGCTGAAGATTTTTTACTTATGATTAGAGAAGATGATTTATCGCGAGAATGAATTCTGCCATCGTATTCTGCAAATCAGTGTAGCGTCCTGCAGTTATATAACACAGTCTAGTTGTTTACAGACGAATCACAGACGTTCAGTAGTAGCGCACCAAGAATTATCATTGGCCCAGTCAAATAGAGACTCGCCAGTAACGAAATAAATGTCTCAGAAATGAATACGTTACATTGAAGCCTATCAAACACTCAACTTTTCCCGCGATAAATCACCTTCTATACTTATGATTATTAATGAAGCCATGAAAGATACGCTTAGACGCTGCGATAAAAACTACATTTGCTTTAACACCACACTTGATCTTAGCAAACAGCTTCGAACTGACTATTCTACTTGTTTTACATGATCTTAAGGTGTATGTAAAGGTAAGATGTCAAGTAATTATCGATAAAATCTGTACTGCAGTACTTATCATAATTAGATGCAATTTTTGCTAAGTAGCTATTATATTAGCGTACAGTACGTCTATTTATACAATACTGGGCAGTAGTGTGCTTTGCTTTAGAGTAAAACGTTAAAAACTGTTTTTAGAAAAATAAGTTTTGAAACCCCAAAGTTTACAAAAGTGGAAAACAGTAATTTTTCTAATTTTTAGCATGATAATATTCTGGTCTCTATAGCCTACTAACCAAATGTCAAAAATACTTGCATCTTGATTTGAAAAGAGTTTTTACTATCCCAAACTCTCTTCACTGGTCAGATCAAGGGTAACGGGGGAAACGGGAGATACCCAAGAAAACCTGCCGACCAGCGACATCACCCGGCACGATTCTCGCATGAGAAAATTTGGGGACCGACCCCGCTGGAAGAGGAACCCATATTGCCTTGGTAGGAGGCACTGCGCTAACTGCAGTCCCAAACAGAAATGAGATTTATGAAATAGAGCAAACTGAGCAGATTCACTGTACATGCGATCTGTGTGGCAATGAGTGTAAGGTTTGTATTCATGCTTTTGTATGCAGCTGTCCCGATTCTGCTATCAAACTTAATATATACAACAAACACATTTATGCGATCAGGAGAAATGTACACGAAAATCTTGCTGGAGTGAACAGCAATTCAGAAAGGAATTTAGTCAAAGAAGAAATCCTGAATTTTATAAAACAAGATGCTTTAGTGATGGTATTATGACATAACAACAAAAGATTTGAAAACAAGGAACATATTAAGGCTATACTCAAACAGCGTTTTGAAGATATTGTGGAGAAATGTATTTATGATGATGATATTGAAATAATTAATAAAATGCCTCAACCCTTAGTTGCTCCATTGAGAAACTAGGAAATTGAAGAGTGGTCTTCCTTCAGAACAGGAGCCATCATACTAATACCACGTTTCCATGTCAGATTCAAATCGATCTGAAACCACTTTGGGGATTGAGAATGGTCATGTAAACGGGATCCAAATCGATTTTAGTCTTAAGGTCGTTCCAGCTAAAATTGGGATCGAATCGGATTGAGTTCGATTTGAAATGACATGTAAACACAGATCATACTGAAAGTGAATCGGGATGAAATTCACACACTCTGTTAGCGTCTGTTTACAAATAATAGTCCTAATAATGTCGCATGTACCGGTAAATATAAATATTTGGACAACGGAAGAGGTGTTCACGCTTATTGAAATATTCAAGGACAAAGAAATTCGTCTTCTGTTGATGGTAAACGGACGAAAAATGCTGTTTCTCTTACACGCTCCATTCGTTCTTGTTCCTATTTTTGCATTAAATTAGCGAACATTAATTGCCAAATTGCTACGACTATCAGTAATTTTTCTTGTCCATTGTAGCGTGTAGATTATTGTCTGATATTTTCTCCAACATAAACAGAAAACAATACGTGTTTACTATTAATTTATTACATGACTACCAACTCACGTGCTGCAGCGAAACATTTACCACCACACATTTAAACTAACAGATCCAAATCGATTTCAGTTCGAATTAACATTTTGCATGTAAACGGGTATCGACTCAATACTGATTCAATCCTCAATTCGATTTCAATCCCACATGGAAACATAGTATAAATCTTGAATATCAACGCCGCCTATTTTCCACAAAAGCTAAAAAGTAGCATCTGTCTTTTTCAGTAGTGAAACATGAAGTAAGAGAGCAGGAGGTAATGGATCCCTCAAGTGAATTTCAATGAGAACATCTACACTACGACACTACGTGCATATAAAAATAAATCGATGTGTGTTGGAATTTTTAAATTTGAAGTAGATTTGAGGTAACTACAGCTACTTAAAGTTCGCGCTTTTAAAACGCCCGCGGAAACGTGCAGTGATGTCACAAGCCATAGTACACACAGAGCCTTGGCAAGCTAGCTGACTGCTGTCGCGCTCCGGCGGAATGCCAGACTACGCTTGGTCAATAAAAAAACTATTTTTAAGTCTGTTAACGGTGGTTCGTTTGGTTATACGTATGTTATATTTCAAATGTATTCGAGTCGGAGGTATTATAAAACTTTAGTGTTACATCGCACAATATCAGAGCAATATCCGTGCACTGTAATATGCAATAATACATTAAATAAACCTTTTTTACTGGCGCAAACCATCACTAAGTATATTTAATACCCATTTATTTACTTTACAATAGAACCACACCAAGTGTCTGCCACAATGGTGCAATGGTTACTCTCTGGGCTGATATTGGAAAACTTAATTGAGCTCTTCAATCTTTCGGGTTAGTATAATATTGTTTCTCAGATTTTGCATGGAACCGTTGATTCTTTATCCAAATTTAATATCTTGTCTAATCAATAGTATTTTGTATTTATTACGAATGTAATACGTCAATTTATACAGCAAAGAATACTTCTGGGCTATTGTGCGGTTTTTGTTTAGCGTCCGCAAATAAAAAATATTTATGTTGTATATCAGTATAACATAAGCCTACTGCAGTACTATTTACCATTAATGACGTGTTCATTATGTAATATGTGAAGTAACGAGTGATAGGCCACGCATAAAATCAACACATTTAGCCTAAATGCAAGTTTAACCATATATGACCTATTATTTTAATGTTTAACGTAGGTACACTATCCTACTAGATCACATAAATAAATCACTTTCGTAATTCAAATTTAATTTAAATCGCTGTTTCTTCCGCACAAATATACAATTTCAGACATTGTGTTAATATGGTTGGAAAAATGAAAAATAAATGGTTTAAAAAAATTAATAAAACATTTTTCTATCAGACACTTGTAAAACTATCTAATAGTATTGTATTAAAAAATACATGTAATAAGTGGGTTTTGAACCCGGATCCTTAAAAGTAGTAACCAAGTACCGTAACCAATATGCTACACTTTACACACTGAGTGCCATACTAGCTTAAGCATTTATATGACCAGTGCTGGACTATATGGCTTGTGACGTGGACCAATCAAAATATGTTTTCGGTCGCCTACTCCTTTCCGAACTTTGCTTGTTTCCCATTCCTAAACTATAGTGTTTAGAAGAAAAATTCTTTTTGGTATCTTCATATTTCTACATTGTTAACAATATGGCATACATTTCAACGTATTTAAAATTTCAGGCAAGAGGTCCATTGTTGCCTCCTTTTTATTGAACTACCTTGAAACTCTTTAACATCAAGTTACGTTTTTCTTTTTTTTAAGTGAGGTAACAAAATTATGTAAACTTATATCCAATGTATTAAGTTGAATTTTGTTTGTATTCTACTTCATATTGGTAATGAAAAATCAATACATTCACAAATACATCATAATTAGTATGTATATTTCGTTTCGTAGGACTAAATTTAACAAATTCTTAGATTTTTGCTCTGAAGATTCAATAATTTTTATAATGAAAATATGCAAACACAAAAAGAAAATATTTTTTGCAGACAAATAGTGCAAAATTTTGCAAAGAACTTTCTAACATTTAAGGCTACTGAATGACTTATGACAGTGTTAATTTTTTCGCAGGCATTCCGTTGAAAGTCTTTGTACCAATATAAAACCTGCAGAATATGTGTTTAAGCTAAAATGTGTGTTCAATTTAATAGGCCTAATTGTATTATTTAAATACACTCAGAAAAGTCTGGATACATGAGTCATGATTATCATCCAGTGCAAATAGGTTTTGACCTAAACATTAAAAAAAACAAGACGAAACCTTTACAGACATATTAGATTATATCTCCCGAACATCCCTTAAAAAGGGCCAAAAAATCTTGCATCGGGTTTTCCGCCATTTTGGAAAATGAAGCGGCTATGTTAGATTTTTGTCGATTGTTGGGAAATATTACATAGCACACAAACCATTTAACATTTTCAGCTGTTCTTTTCATTATTATATTTTATATGGAAGTGGCTTTCATGCTGGTTACATATACTTAACATTTCATAACTTTTTATTTCATTTACGAGGGTTTGAAAAACATGTTTTCTGTTTTTTTATTTTAAAGTTGCAGTACTTCTGTGATTTGAAATAAAATGGCTAACAATACGGAAAAATGTTCCAAATAATCTATGTAGAGCTTAAAAAAATCTGTAGAAATCAATTAACATATAACATATTGAATACATATTAAGTTCACAGCGCAGTGTCTTTGTAGTCTTTGCATACAGTTTTAGTAGATAGGGCAGTACAGGATGCAACACGTGCGACACAATAGCAGAAATTTTATAAGTGTATTAATAATATGGTGTAACTTCAGACTAACGACATTCTAAAGCAAATAGTATTTTTATAATCTTACCTCATACAGTACTCTGGAAGTCAAATTCCATGTCCATGTTAGCAACCTACCGGGTGAAAGATGTAGGTCACTGTGTGAAAGACGAAGCATCTCACCGCTCGCTGAGTAGACGATGAAGCAGCTCACTGTTAACTGGGTCGAATATGAATCAGCTCACTGTTAACTGGGTAGAAGCAGTCTTTGTATGAATTCATTATTTGGTATTTTGGTTTTATTTCGTCATCTTCTACGATACTACTTTTCTGGTTACCATTTAAAAGACACTGTGACACAAAGTATAATGAATAAATTGTTCTGCATTTGTTTGATAACTGAAGTTCCAAGTAGATACTACTTTTCAAATAATAAGGAAAAAATCCAATTCTTTCATTTTACCTAATCACATTGGAAACAAAAAAAAAATAAAAAATTTATAGTTTGACAAACTGTAGTCTCGCTTACTCTAGTCGCGGATGCTGAGCAGCATGTTGATGTGTGTTTTGTACGTCGTCACATGTGTCTTCGTATTCCACTAAATGTGATTCTTCAATGTCCTCGTCGTCTTCTATGTCCCTGTTGCTGCAGCCATGTCTTGCACAATACATGCAGAACATTTTAAAGAGCTTCTGCGACATTCGCAGCTTCGTTCACAGTCAGATGTGCAGTTGCAGAAAACAAGATGTAGGAGGTCTTCTGGGGCAGAATTTTTTGAACTTGGTATGGGACGGAGACTACCGTTCACTATCTTCCATCCCCAGATTAATGGATCTAGATGAACATCACGCCATTCCTGCACCTGGTGAAGGACTCGGAGTGAATGTTCACGAGCAGCTGCTGAAGTTGGAGGAAGTACAGCCAAGTTGAACTGTGAATTGACAGGCATCTTAGCGATTGTCCTCGTATATAGCTGGTGACGTAAGATGTATACGTTTCCTTCTCCTTTTGACCCATACAATGAGAGAAAGAATGCTTCACCAGCATCAGCTACAGCGTCAGTTGATGCTTGGGGATCATTAAAATGTACAATTTTTTTCGGAGCTGCTTATCAGTGTGAATCTTTTTGAAAGGTGCTATCTTGCCTATTCGATGAATTGGTGAGATTGTATCACATCCTGTAAAGGCATAGAAAACAAGAAGCAAGTCCTTCAATTCCCCTATTTGTTCTTGAATATCTCCTATGTAGTGAATCTTATCAGGATTTGTATTTTTTCCTGGAATAATAATTTTTAATGATGCATTTAGTGGAGCAAGGGCAACCAGAAGAACTAGCAAATCCGTATCTTCACCAATCAAGACTGCTTCGAGACCTTTTTCGGCCTCTGCAATAGTTGTTGATACAATTAGCACATCAGCATCTGCATCAGCCTGCAGTACCTTGCAACCTGCACTTTGCAAATAATGGCTCACCAGGGAGATAAGTCACGTTTTGTTGTTTTTATTTGATAGAAATTCAGTCTTTGCAAGGGTGACATGCACAGAATCTTCTACTGCTACATCCACGTGGCAAGCCTTTCCTGATCGACGCAAATGTTCTTAGTATTTTGTGCTTGGTCCTCTACCATACCCATCAAACACGGCATAGGCTTGACCGTAGTGTTATGTAACAAAAGAGATATACTGCTGGCGTAATTCTGTAAATGTTGTTGGATGCTGTCATACAACACTACGTAGGAGATGTCCACCATCAATTATATACGACGCACGTTGCATCGAGACACTGTTTGTTGTCTGCTGGGTGGGAAGTTTTGACAAAATTGGCACAATGGATGATTTTGTGCCCTTCCTTATTAAGCCTTCATCGAAAAGGGAAGGGGGATATGCAGACAGTTCAAATTTGAAGATCTCAGACAGCTGATCTTCTGTCCTCACAGTGCACACTATGCGGTGAAAAAATTGGTTGGGGTTGATACAGACTAATTTGTCATGCACTGTCACTGATCTTGTTATGCTAGCTAGAGACTTCACAACTGACTTATGTTTCATTTTAATTTCATTGAATTTCATACCCTCAATTTCCTTCATTTCTGCAGTACCAACATGCAATGCCTTGTCAAAATGTATACTTTTATCAGCTAACATGCCAGTAGACAGAAATGCCAGCTGAGAAGATGCTCTCTTCAATGGATTATGTTCCGGGAACTATTGTATGAAAAGCTTAACATCTTTGGCATCACGATGCTGACGAGACTTCTGCAAGTATACATGCTGTTCTGAGGAGATGGAAACAACACTCGTGAATTCCTCCACTGCATCCACTATCCTTGAAGACGCAGGCATTGAATGCACCCAAGAAGCAATAGTGGAAGGTGAAATCCCTCGACCCCATGTCAGACCACCACTACTCTTCATAGCTCGCATTAACACTTGTCCAATGGCCATATCAGGCCAAATTCCGCACCAATACTTCTCATTTCTGCCTGATAGTGAAACAGCCTTTTCTTATTAACTTTTTGAATTCTTCACTTAGCAAGATAGATTCAAGTTTATGCATTTCCTGAAGGTATATGTGAGCAGACCTTGCATAATGGAGGTGGCCAGTGGCATGTAGATATGAAAATATGAGTTAAACACAGTGAAGATGCAGGTACCATTCTCCACTTCTTTGTGCTCTTATAAACATGCGCACTATCTCCACCATATCGATGAACTGAATCCACAAACTCTGAAGACGACCAAATTCTCTTGTAGTTGCTAGAAGTTTTTCTAGTTTGTCAATGAAGTTCATTACTGGTAGTGATTCTAGTATGTCACAGGGAGAAGTAGTGCCTGCTACTAGCGATATGTACTGTATTTTCAACTCCTCAATATTTTGAGGTTCATGCATCTGTAGTAAATTTGTAATGAGAGCTTCCTCAGTCATGTAAAGAGCACGGAGAACTCTTGCACAAGCCTTGCCACTCATCATATTAACAATGCTACTTTTAGCATAGTTCTTCTATACCACTCTCAGCCATGATGTGTCCTATTGTGCCTAAGAACAAAAGAAGAAGGTGAAATTATCCAAGGCAAACAACAATTCTTGTCAATGGGCTTCCAGGAACAGCATTTAAAACAGTCTCACAGGCCTAGGCATACAGTGGTTGTTCAAATGTGAGCGCACTATAAGCTTGTCCATGCCTTGCTCCTTCCTCAACAGCATACAGGAAGCAGATGTAGATAGTTGAGGGATTGCTGGGAGCCATATTCACGAATGGGAGAGGTATAACAGCTGTTGAGTCATAGTCTTCTTTGTTAAAGCACTTCTCCATGAAGGGCCCCCCTCCAAGAAGGCTTATTTACTTGAAGCCAATCACCAGATTGCCAAAACAAATTTAACCTGTGAACAGTCCCTGCTGTAGTAGGATGAACTAGCAGAGTTTGTACATCTATTTCTGTAATCTTTGCATATCCAAAGATACCAGAACAATTGTAAATTTGCACTGGCGATAGGCCATACAACTCTACAGAATTGTCATGGTGGATTTTTAGTCGTGGCACTGGTTTGTCAGCATGAAGAGAAGATTTAGAAGTCACACAAATGATTCCACCCACGGCATGGAAAGTGCCATAGCCATCAATTGAGTGCACATTGTAGTCAGCATTATTGAATACAAACTGTACATACCGTAACCTAGAAATGAAAAACATATTAGAATTATTGAAATTGTAGTAAAAGTATTAGCCTATTTAAGACATCATCAATGCCAAAATTGCTTAAAATTCCTGTTATTAATTTAGAGGACTATTCGTTTATGTATACCTCCATCAATTTCAGCTCGGGCACGAGTGGTGACAGATTTTTCAAACTTGTCAGGTTCCTTATAGGATGCACAGACTCCCAAATTGGCCAACATATCAATAAGAAGTCTTGAACCATACAGTCTATGAAGGCAAACACTCCGGCCAAAGTGAAGCGGAGAGATGAAAGATCGTGGTCGCACAGCAGATATAATATAATACACTACTACTACAATAAACAAAAGTATAGTACACACTCACATTGTAGACTGATCTACTAGACAAGCTTGGCTTCCAACCTGCACTGACTGGCTTATGAAATATAACTGTATGTGTTCATCAACCCCTTTTATCCCTCACCCAACTTCCCCCTCCCTTTATTCATCCTGCAAAAAATTGTGTACTGACTTTAAGAACCATAAGTAGAAGTGGCGGCCAGTAGACAGAACAATAATGAAATATTCTCATGATATAGGCCACATGAGCTCTGCCACCAACATGCCGTGCCTAACAAGAAACTGCGCTGTGAACTTAATATGTACTCAATATGTTATATGTTAATTGATTTCTACAGATTTTTTCGTGCTCCACAACTTTTATTTGGAGCATTTTTCCGTATCGTTTGCCATTTTATTTTAAATCGTAGCAGTATTGCAACTTTATAATGCAAAAACAGACAACATAATTTTCAAACCCTCGTAAATGAAATAGAAAGTTATGAAATGTTAAGTATATGTAACCAGCATGAAAGCCACTTCCATATCAAATATATTAAAGAAAAGAACAGCTGAAAAAGTTAAATGGTTTATGTGATATGTGATATTTCCTAACAATCGACAAAAATCTAACATGGCCGCTTCATTTTTCAAAATTGCGGAAAACCAGACGCAGGTTTTTTCAGGACTTTTTAGGGGATGTTCAGATGATGTCATTTAACATGTCTGTGAAGATTTTGTCCTTTTTTATTTTTTTGTCTAGGTTTGAGTACAATTTCATTAAAATGCACTGTACTTATCTGCGTTGATATGGAAAAGGGGAAGCGCCATACATGGGGGGGAGGGAGGTACGACAAAAAAAGCTGAACGCTCACGAATATAGCCGAAGATATGCTACACCGATCCAGTATCCAGACACAATTCATAATCTCCCATACCTTCACCCTTTGTTTCTGTTCATGCAGGAAACCCCTAATCCACTCCACTATCATCTTGTCTTCAAGGAGCATATACCTTTTCCGTGAGCAAACCATGTGGTACCTTATCAAATACCTTTTTGAAATCTACAAAACAGGTGTCCACCTTCCCCTTGTTTACTGCCTGGACAAAATCCTTCATCAGCCCAGCCAGCTGTATCTCACACGAGAAGAATTTCCTAAACCAGTGCTGACTTTCCTGCACCCAATTCCTCTCCTTCACCTGTACAACATGCTGTACCACTAGTTTCTCTATTACATTCCCTGTATTTGAAGTGAGGCTGACTGGCCAGTAACTTTCAGGATTCTCCTTTTCCTCTTCCTGCTTGTATACTGGCACTACCAGAGTCTCCTTCCATCTTGTTGGTAATCATTTAGACCAGGGTTAGCGTGGTATGTTTGTTATGCAGCAGTTTTTGGACATTCTGTACACATAAATACTGTACATTCACATCTACACATATGCACAGCTTGTTATGGGAAGGAAAACGAATATCTTTTAATGTTACTGCGGGAGTCTTGACCCCCAAGAATTTTTTGCAGGTGTAGAGGTTTGTACTGCACAGCATTACCTGAAATCAAGCTACTTATGTTTGTGTATACATTTTAAAACATTGTTTTTATATTTGAAAATAGCTCAAATTGTACACTTTACCATGTTTGTAATTCCCATACTCTGATAAATCTCTATACTTAGGGAAACAGAATGAATTAAGTTACATGCAAAAATAAGTATTATTCTGTGGGTAACCAGACACTGAGAATAAGAAAGGAGGACAGTGAACATATTTCCAATCTACAAATGAATGATCAAAGAATAAAATGAATAAATTACAAGCACAATAAATATTTTACTATGTTTCTCACTACTCACATAACGTTCCAAGTCTGTAGAACTTTTATTCGCTGCAGAAACATAGCCTATTGTGCACAGAGCACTGTTGACTAACAAACACGTTACGAACTCTGTAAACCTCTATAAAAGTATTGTTACAACTGACATATGTTAATAGACCCATTAGCAATTTTCTATGGACCTATTATCATATAAATTGGTACTAGTCCGGCAATCTAATAAGAGTACAGATTTTTGTAGGTGTTACTTTTGGCACAAGTCTTTTTACTTCTTTACAATTTCTATCCCAGACAATGTGAAAAAGTGCAATTGTGTTACTATTATACAGTATTAGTAATGAAACTGTAACATGCAAAAAAAGCATCACATTAAACTTAAAAATAAATTTATTTATTTCCTTCTGCTGATGCTGTCGCTGGCATAAATGATTAAAATTTCTTCCCACTGCCTTGTTTCAGATGTTTATCTGAATACTCTTGCCATTTGAATTCCAAATAGATCATCTTGTTTCAAAATTGAACTATATCAAATTATGTTTGTTCTCAGGATAGATTGTGTAAATAAGCATGTGTGCAGTTGACCGTTGTACAAGCCACAACTCTCCTTTCTGCCGCAGTGTTTGGAGTGCACCTCACTCAAGTGTGTGTAAATATATAGTGGTTTCGTAAGCATAGTGACATTTTGTGTTCTACCCTGCCAACTGTTTGTTAATGCTGCTTCTGCACTGTGCCAAACATAGGGTTGCCACAGCAGTGTAACCCAAAAAGAGGACACATACTTGTTCAAAGCATTAAAAAAAGAGGACACTTAAAAAAAAACTGAGTACACCATACAATTTTTTTTATGTAAATATATAAATTAGTTACTTTATTATCTTGTAGTTTAGTAGAGTAAATTTTAAAAAAGCAAACATAATTTCTAGAAATAAACTCCAAGTATGTTAGCACTACAAAATAAAGCACAGAAATATATAGTATTCAATATAAACTGACAATTGCACTTTCTGTAAACATATGTATAACAAACGAACAACGTAATAATTTCCAAAGCAAAGAAGTTGCACATAAGCGCTAGGTCTGTCGGCACTGTTCCTAAACATTTCGTGACAGAGAGACCATATAAATAAAAATACATCTTCGCTGTCTTGTTCTTGAAAAAGAGGACATTTGGCCCATTTTTGTAAAACCCGGCTGGACAGTTTATGAGGCGTTGAAAAGAGGACATGTCCGGGTAAAAGAGGACGTCTGATAACCCTAGCCAAACAGTATGTGCGTGGCTTTAGTTTTTATTGTAACCTGCGAATAACGTGCTTCACGTTATGTTTTCTGTTATTTGTGTCCCTGTTTTTTATGGCAGATTTGTATTATTTTTCATCTCTACTCATGAAAGGACGGTGCTGTGTGCATTCTCTTTATGCCCCCCCCCCTTCCCACAACACTTACTCATTTCTCTCTATTTTTTGTGGCAGTTATCCAAGTGTGAGGGTACATTAGTAACTGTAAACTCTTAATTTTCTTTCGAATGCTGAATATTTTTAAATTTTGTTGTTGATAACTTTGCATTAGTTTTGTTGTTCGACGAAAGACTTTTCACAGCCAGAAAGTATGTTGTATTCCATGTGAGAAAAAAATTCTTTATATTGTTGACATTGACGGAAACTGCTTGCTTTCAGTGTTTGCATAATGACATCAAACAGTGACACCACGATGGATGTTAGTGAAGGCACGAGGCCTCCCAGTGACACAGTGGCACACCCAGTTGCCAACCAGAGAGAAGGCAAGCAGCGACTCCATGCAGAAGAAGACATAAGTACTGCTGGTGTAGGTGCAGATAGCACGGACAGCTCAGTATCACAACAGTGTTTCATTGATGGCTGTCCGAGCAACAGTGCTGCCCCCAGTGGGAAGGTGTTCTTCAGGTTGCCTCCAGAGAAAGACAGGTAACCTAGGCAGCAAACATGTGTTGACACAATATCAGTAGAAAAGAGGTGGAGAAAGTGTGTGTGGGCATGCATACGTGCTTGGTTTTTAAATATTATTTTAAAATACAGTGAGTCCTGCTATAAAGTTACCTCGTGCGAAGTTGTTTCACTACGTACGTAGTTTTCAGCAGTTCGTCTATAACACTGCAATGGCTTGGTCTATAGTAGTTTTTATGCTGTTTAGACCATTTTTCTTATACTTTTTAAAAATAATAAACTAATTTGGTTGAAGTAGGATGGTCCTGGTATGCACAGGACTACTCATTAGGTCTGACAGGTGTCAACACAATTCTTTTTACTAACTTCTTTAGAAGTGGTGGAGAATTCCCCAAACCTTCTTGCGCATGGGCACTACAGCACCCAGCTAGTTGGCGTGACGCCGTATGCACATAACCATATAATGAACAGAGAAGTCTTCAATTCAATTCTGCAGTATGAAAAGATTGTCTGTATCGGATCAGCAAGCGTTCAAACGTCTAAAGACAGATGAGAGCAGTGGCCTCTGATTTACAACATTTGAGAAATGAAGAGTCAATCTTCGATGAGATGTACGGCAAGATGGAGAAAATAATGTGTCAATTTAGGAATTGATGCACCAAATCTGAGAAGGAAACGTTACCCCTCATGTAAAATATAAAACCATTCAGGAAGCACTTTTTTATTTGAATCAATGAAGTACAAATGCAGAGTACTCATATTTAGAGCTGTGATCGACTTTCTCATTCAAGGTTTGGAAACCTGATTTTATCAAGAAACCCAAGAAATTATTTGTGCTACTGGCAAAACTCTGAGACTAGCTCCCACTTAGAACGGTGTTCAGATCTCAAGTGACAAGTTTTTATTGAGTGTTCCAGAGCTTCAAGCTGAGATGCGTCTGCTGAGAAGCAAGACAGGGGAAGACTATCCTCCGAAAACTATTAATGACTGGCTGATATAGATTTCAGAGTACAACAGTAACCAAACTTACGAAAACTTCCACCATATGCTGGTCAAATTTGCTGTTATTTCTGTAGGCCTAACTAGTTGTTCCTTGTGAGAGAGGATTTTTGAGCTGAGCCATGTTAAAACCAAGTTGAGCTCAACAAGGGCACAAGACCACTTTCAAAACCTCATGCTTCCTTATATTGAGGAGAATCTTGCTCATTCCGTCCAGGTGGCAGATGTTACTGAGGAGTTCAAAACTAGGGTAATCTTTAAGGGCGCCGTCTACTAGAATCGTGAAGAGGCGCACAGACCTTTAACAATCCTGATTTCATTTGAAAACCATTCAACATGTTGTCACGCGGTTAGGCTACGAAAAGCATTTAAGGATCTTAGTACAGGTCTATAATATTGCCATTAACTGTTATCGTTCCTAACAAGTATTTTTTTGAGTGTGAAAGTGACCGAATTGGGACTTTTGACGCTGATTTTTTTGTAAGAGTAATCCTTTTCACGATATTCTGAATATTATAGACCTGTAGAGCGACTCTTTCCCTTTCGTCGCGTAAGATAAAACGATAGTGCCTTCGCTTAAAGTCTTGATGTCCACGAGGGATTACTAAAGCATTGTTCGGTGTTAGAACACGCCCGTAAGGTGCTGCCGCCATCCTTCCTCTTCCACTTTGAACCTTCCTCCGTCGCAAGGCTCGTGTTAGGAAGGAAGGTTCAAAATGGAAGTGATAGTACGCAGTGCGCGGTGCCAGTATCGTTGCTGATGCGGCTGCCACACTGCTAACCTAATCTGCGGGAGATAAGCGCGCATGGATCTCGTACCCTACGTATTGGATTTCCAGCGCCGTCGCCCATCTTCTTACACATTGTCGCGCTAACACTAACAGAATACTTTTGTATCTACCGATTGAAACATTTGTAAACAAATAAATGGAATGAAATAAACCACTAGCCTAATTCCAGAGCATACCAAACGTTTCGTAGTAAAATTTGTAAAATTGCGAGGTTGTAGACATCATAGCATTCCTTGAATATTTAAACCTGTTGACTCATGTGGATATAATGTTATTTGTCGCGTTTATTTCAGTTTGCCCTGCTTGTGAAATTGTTGTGTGAATATGTTAAACATGTATAGGCCTAATATTGCATTTATCGCATTATGTGGGACAGTACTGCAAAATACGTGGAATAAATATTTTATTGAGGGTTATTACTGTTTTTATTGCAGTTAGAAACTTCTATAAACGAATTGACTTGAGTATTTGTAAGTTGATTTAATATAATTTATTTAATATTACAGCTTAGAAACGAGAATAAATATTTTATTCCTTATTGGGGAGACAGTAAATGTTTCGTGTTCAGGTTGATAAAACACAGTAGCCTACTGCTATCAGATAAAAAATGTTATGTCATCTTGTTGCCGACTAATAGGTCTACAACTCGTTTTCTAAAGAAACTGATAAAGCTTCCAGTGACGATCTCGCTTGTTTCGCTTGCAGAAAACTCAATATCAGACAGTTCAAATTCTTTGGTAAAATTATTAACTATGTAGTGTACTTATTTCGTAGTCAATATCTAGTTACATTTATTTGTTTACTAAACATGTTTATTAAATTCCAGATAATATTGTCAAAGTTATTTGCGAAATTCCATGTTTGCAAGTTTAAGGCGCTCATTACCTGTAAGGTAAAATGCAGAGTTAAAATTCGACATGCGCACACCGCAGATTTAAAGACGTGTATTTATAACTATCAGATATTTTGATAAATCAAACAGTAGTAGATGACTCTAAAGGACCTAAGGCAAAGGTTAGATTGTAGATGGACAGCAAAGAAGTGTGGGCGTAAACAAATAAAACGTCGGCATTCATGTGTAAGCTATATTTCCAATATTTTTGGCTGTTGGCTAACACGGCCATTTAAATCATGACGTATTTTAAGTAATACATATAAATATTGTAAAATATTTTGTTTTAAATCCCCTGAATAGGAACAGACGAGTGTAAAAACATTTAATTTTGAAAACATATAATGTAAAACCTTTTCACAATAAAATATATTTGCGCGGACCGTTATTTCCAGCTCATTTAGGTTATTTATAACATACTATTGATTTAGCAGGAGATTTGAGATAATTTCATACAATAATTTGACGAGACACGCATCGGTTTTAATGGTTGCTAAATAACAAAAAAGGAATTCAGTTCTACTGAAAGAAATACGTATTTGCTTCGAAATATGTATAAGTATATTTAACTGACTAACACTCGCTTATTATAGTGAGAGTTTTTACATAAATGAGTCAATATTATGGACAAAGAAAGTCCTCTTCCCTCCCAGGACGTATGTTTTCATATAATGCAGAATCATATACATATGTCTATGTAATTGGAAAATACAATGTAAAATTGCGGAGCATATTATAGCATCATGTATATTTTGAAATAAATATTTAAATTTCGGTATGTGAGATATTTCTATATTAAGGTGTTTTCCTTTCTTACTGAGTGTGAATGAAACAGTAAACCTCGTCCACCTACGATACATACATCACATTAAATAATTTTATACGTACAATTTAAAAATGTGAATTAAAATGTGTATTCTTATCAATATTAAA
>PNEQ01109943.1:0-51905 GCA_003012365.1 Medauroidea extradentata
TGCAACTTGAGATAGCACTTATAAGCAATTTGGAAGACGAATTAAAAAAAAAATTGGAAAATTGAAAAATAAATCAAACCAATTTGGAAAACGAATTAAAAATAAAATGGAAAACTGAAAATTATATAATTGCTTTAAATATAAAATTATTTTCGTGAAATTACGGTAACACAAAATTTTATATATATTATACATATATATGCTTTGCCGTAAAAACAATGCGAGACGAAAAAAAAAAAAAAAAAAAAGGCGTGATAAATCTGCGCATCATTCACCTTTGGTGAACTCAAAAGTTATCATTATTATACACAAGTTAATATAGCGAGTATACCGATAAAAAAAATTGCGTCGTATTCACCAGTCATGGCATAATATTCTGTAATAATTTCATTATTTACCGTGAGCTGTATAAAATGTTATTAGGGGGGGACATACAGACATACATACATCCATACAGACTTACAGACATACAGACAGACAGACGCGCGATCTCATAAGCCTATCTTTCCTAGAGGAAAGTAGGCTAAAAACGCTCAGACATATTTGAGTATCGTATGACTGTACAGAGTCTCAAATTTTTTCAAAGCATTTGGTTAAAATGTATCCCAGTTATTTACAATTGTTTGAAATAAATGAAAGATCATGGCCTTAACAACAGTTCTGTCTGTAAGTATGTATATATATATATATATATATATATATATATATATATATATATATATATATATACTTATTTATTTATTTGTGCGTGTTTTAAGCCAAATTTTGTATTAAGTTATCTTAATTGTATTTTTCCAGATAAAACCTTACTGTTATAATTTGTTCTGATGGTTCTTGCTTCCTTACATATTAATTAATTAGAAGCTTTTTAAATTTATCGTCGCTAACTAAAGATAACTACATAAACATAAACGTGTGTATAATATGTCCGAATACGCCAAACGTTACATTACTTTACCATTAATAACCAGTGTGATCACCACAACAAAACGAGCTCAATATAGTCCAGAATTTAAAATACGTGGCCAATAATTCGACGACTTTTATATAAAAAGAAAAAGAAAGCGACATTTATCGAATCTTAAAATTATGTCCCATACAGCATTTCACCTTGCTGCAAGCCTCGCATTTGACTTGCAGTTATAAACTTGCTTAGATAGGCCAGGCTTTCTGCAAATGTATTTGTTTTTTTAGCTTGCAGGCTTGCATGACAAGCTTTCTGGAAGAGTGTTCAAGGAAAATGCTCCCAGTTAAATTTCTTGCAAGCTTGCGTTAAACTGGTTGAATGTCAAGATAAGCTGAAACTATGTTTAGTATGTGTCAACTAGGCAACTTGCAGTAATAATGTTTGCTTATCATGACACACTTGTTGCAAAACTGCTTGTTTGCCTTGACAAGCTTGCAGCAAGCTTGTAGCAAGCTTTTTCTGTTTCTAGGTTTAGCTGGAAAAAAAATATGTATATATGTGTGTGCGTGTGTTTGTTTTTCGCAATTTATAGTTATTTTACTGGGATACACATAAAATTCCATGTTATCTAATTTATGGATTTTTTGAAATTCAACATTTAAGGGAGTGTAAAACCCCTTAAATATATTTCCTGTAACTATCGTTATCTATCGTATCCTTCGGGGCAAAGAGTTGGTAATCACCTCAAATTGTTGCTTACGTAAATACCCAAGAGGTAGAATGCTTTTTTTTTATGAATCGTCTATATATCACTGAAACTGAATTGACTGTCGTAATTTTTACTTCAATTAGTTACATATAAAAATGTCTATGACAGGACTCCAAGGCGTCACAAAGTTCTTTAATTAAGGGGTTGAAAATAAGTGAAATGTGTTTAAGATTTTTCCTCCATATTTACAGAACCAGTCGAGATATCGAAGTGTTGTTTGCTTTAGATTGCTGCTTTTTTTAAATATCCCAAATAACATTAAATACATTTTCCGAATTAGGCCCTAATGAGTTAAAGTATATATATATATATATATATATATATATATATATATATATATATATATATATGTATATCCAATTGAGTTTTATTTTGTGACGCGACTTTGATTAATATTGATGTTACTCAAACGCTTGAAAAGTAATTTCACGAATTTTCGGAATTCTCTAACTAAGGAGGTGATAAGGAATGAAATGTGACGAAATATTTTTAAATTAATTGTTGATATAACTGGAACTCAAAGGGCTATTTTGATGTTTTTTACGTCCAAGGGACACCATTTAAGTAGTCTAAATAATAATACATGGGTATTTCGAAATTCAGTCACTTAGGTGGTGAAAATACCTGGAATGTGTTGAGATAAATTTTCGATATATGTCGAACCCATCGAAATAATAAGTTTATTTTTGCTTCAGGATGATTATTAGGCAAAAGTCCGTAGAAAGGTTATAATATTTTTCAAATTTTGAAATCACGGGACTGTACAGGAGTTATATCTGATTTTTTATGAATGATCAATTTTGCTTTGACTGAATGAGCTATCGGCGTGACTTTCAGCTCACTTGGATACTTAAACAAATATATTTAAGGTGTAAAATCAAGACTTTTCAAAATTCGACACCTAAAGGGGTTAAAATGCATTTTTTTTTTTCAATAAGCCGACGATTCTTATCTCACCAGTAGAGATATTGAGGTGTATTCGCGTCAGAATTATGCTTACGTAAGTACCTAAAAAGTAATGAAAGTTTCCTTTTTCATTTAATTAGATAATATATTTTATTAGAAAAATAATTTTGTGAACTTTTAAGGCAGATGATTCGAAAACCAAGTTTTACCAGCGAGAAATAGATTATGTAGTTTCATTCTACATCTAATCTCTATTGAGGAGCGGTGTAGTACAACCTCTATGATTCCAGGAAATTAATATTTTATTTTTAAAAGCAGTTTTCATGAAATATTTCGATGTTATGTGATGCAGTTGTTGTAGCTTCGATTTATTGTTCGAGAGGTTCTGGACTGAAATTCCTTTTATAGGTTGTGCAAACACGAGTGTCTGAAACACAAACAAAAATAATTTGCAAGGCAGATGAAATTGGTGTAATTTGGATGAAGCCGTTCAAAAGTGAGGAAAATGGATTATGCAGTCCACTACCCACTGTAGTTCCTCGACAGCATCGCCCCACACATACCATCTCACTGAAATAGAGATTGAGGCATCAAATACTTTAATATTTCAGCGAAACATTATTCCATGAAAACTCCTTAATGCAGCTTAACTTCGAGTGTATGTTTTGTGAAACAAATATGTTATTGAGTTCACCATCACCAAGGTTGAGCTCGAGGGATATCAGTCTAAATACCACGTAAAATAGTTATTTCATTCGATTACCCTCCTACATTCAACAGTCTATTATTACCCCGCAGCGTCAACTTTGAAGTGACTATAAACATGTCCTGGCGAAGTCGCTGTTAGTGGCACGGGCAAATGTAACACTTCTTTTTGCGTGGACAGCTATAACTACTTATTCTGCTGCAGAGTTAACTCAACCAGCAGATTTGTCATTCTAACGCTTGATGACTGAACTACCTATTTCGAATTTCAAACTCAAAAGGGGGTGAAATTGGGTGAAGTGTTTTTTCGAAGAAGCGTCAATAGAACTCGAACCTGATAACCAATCTTCGTAATTTTTACTTTAATGCGAAACACATAAAAATGCATATCAGCCAGTTTCAGGATTCTTGGAAATTCACTAATAATAGTGGGGATGAAAATACCTTAAATGTGTTTCCGATTAATTATTGATACATATTCAATCGTTCGGGATATAGAGGTCGTTTTCACTTCAAAATGTTGCTTACGTAAATATCCAAAAAGTTATTTTTGGATTTTTTAAACTCCATCCTCTAGCAGTACAAAGGAGAAAACTGTTTTAATGAATAGTTTATATCACTGGAACACAATTGGTTATTGTCGTGATTTTTAGTTTAATTGGTTACGTATACAACTAACTATGATATGACTCCAAGACGTTTCGAAATTCGTTAATGAAGGGGGTGAAAATTCGTGAAATGTGTTTTTTATTATTCCTCTATAACTATCGAACCAATCGAGAAATCGAAGTGTACTTTGCTTAAGATTGATGATGATGTAAATAGCAAAAATACCTTTTAAATATATTTTCCGAGTTTGGTCCTAGGGATGTGAATAGTTTTAGATTCACAATCGATATATATCGTCCTCATTGATATTTATATATCGACGTAATTTTTGTATAAGACTGATACTTACTCAAATACCTGAAAAGTAATGTCACGATTTTTTGAAATTCTCCACCTAAAGAGGTGAAAAGTGATGAATCAATTAATTGTCGATATGTCTTGAATCCAGCGGGCTATTGTGTTTTTCACGTTCAAGAGACCGCAGTAGTCTAAAATTTGATTTAAGGACTCTTCGAAATCCACTCTCTTACGAGGTAAAAACCTGAATTATATTTTACATAAATCTTCTATATATAGCGACCCAATCGAAATATGCTGTTTATTAAGTTGCCGCAAAATAGTTTTAAGATTTTTCAAAATTCGAACTCTCAGTACTGTACAGGGGTTATGTGTGATTTTTAATTAATAATATATTTTGCTTTAACTGAATAAGCTATCGTCATGATTTTCACTTCACTTGGATACTTGATCAAATATTTAAGGTGTGAAATTAAGATTTTTTTAAATTCGACGGTTAAAGTGGTAAAAGTTCATTAAATTAGTTTTTTATCAGCATATGATGTTTATCTAACCAGCAGAGATATTGAGGTGTTGTTCACGTCAGTATAATACTTAAGTAAGTACGTCAAAAAACTTACTGCAAGCTTTTTTTGTTTTACAATTTTACATAATTATTAAGTAGAAAACTTAGTTTTTAAACTTTCAAGGCATATGATCCAAAAAGCAAGTACGACCAGCGAAAAACAAATTATTGGCTACAAGAGTTTCATTGTACTGTTCAATAGAGACGTGGTGTTGTACAACCTAGCTGCATGAACCCAGAAAATTCACATTTAATTTTTAAAATTAGTTTTCATGAATAATTTCGACCGACGTTACGTGACGGAGATGTTTGCACCTCCGACCTATTGTTCAGGAGGTTCTGGACTGAAATTAATTTAAAGGCTGAGTAAATGTTCAAGTCGGACACACAAAAACTGCAAGGAAGATGAAATTAGTGCAATTTGGATGAAGTCCAATAGTAATGAAAATGGATTATGCAGTCCATTATTTACTAAAGTTACTCGACAGTATCAGCCCACGTATACCATCTCACTAACCTCAAGGCTGAGGCATCAAATACGTTTATATTTCAGCGAAACTTTATCCCGCCAAAACTTCTTATTTCCTCTTAACTTCCCGGGACGGTTTTGAAAAACAATCATGTAATTGAGGGCAGCGTCATAAGTGGTAATGCTCGGGGGAAATCAATCTTCACACCATGTAAACTACGTATTTCATACGATTACTCTCTTGCATTAAAGAGTCTGTGATTACCCCACAACGTCAACTTTGCTGTGACTACAAATAATGCCCAGATGAAGTCACTGTTAGTGGCAGGGACAAACTTAAGACTGCTTTTCGCGTGGGCAGCTATAGCTGCTTATCCTTTTGCAGAGTTTACTCAACTGCCAGATTCGTCTATCTAACACTTGATGACTGAACTGCCTGTCTTGTATACAAAGAGGTTTTCCAATCAAAGTAAATATTATCTGCTCTGAGTAATACACGTGAGCAAATTAATGGGCGCACTGCTAATATGTGTATATATACATACATACGTTTCTTTGTCAAAAACACTGTGTAATATAATTTTGACTGCCGAGAAAAATAGATTGTAATGTTTTTATTATTGTTAAAACTGATTGTTCCCCTTTAAATGATTGTTATTCAATTTTTCTTGTCAAGGTTGTTATTAATATGAAAATAAATTTACCGCAAACACGTCGTGGATATTTGTTTATTTATGACTTCAATAGAACAGTTCAATACCAAACAAACAATTTGAAATCCATGAACGTTTAGTCATGCAAAAAAAACAGAACTAAGCAAATTGTGTTTTTTTAAGGAACATAGCATTGGCACCTTAAGAAACACATATGTGTATAAATGATAGGTGACTCTGAATTACCTATATTACTACTTACATAAAAGTTTGTGAATGTATAAGAAATATTTTCATAAAAATGTTTTCAAAAGAGATCGTCGTATTTTAAAACATTACTGAACCAAATATTGTTGAGAAGGCATCCTATTAAGGTAATACGGTACACTTTGTCGTTATCCTAACTATGGATTACGACATCTGAGATCTCTAAATAATCAAGACGAATAGATATTCTTACAAAATTAATGGAATCTACAGATTTCTTGATAATTCTATGTTTGCTGCTAACTTCTGCAAAACACATTGCGACAGTCTTAATTAACTTGTTGACGTATAACCCCACAGAGTGTCTACAATAAATTAAAACACAATAGTTGCTGCCTTAACTTAAAAGAAGAAATCATACTTTAGCCAGAAAAAGCTTGTAAACGAGTATTAATATATTTATCAGTCCAAACATTACAACGTGAATGTGTCAGGTCGTTAAAGTGGTCAAAAATTTTTACACACCTGGGTGGACATGTGGGATTTGTTTTTTCTAAGCAGAGTGTTTGATGTGAAACTAAATAAACTCCGATGTCCTGTCACATTCTACAAAATGTGTTGTACATTAAAAAAAAATCTTCAAAAATTAGTTGCCATGAAACTTTATGTGTGACTTCAAAAAATTGTTGTAAAATGTCAAATAATTTATTTGATAGTATACAATTATTGTTTGTAGTTATAAAACGTGTTCGTAAATGTACAGGAATATTTGTGTATGCACAAGTATTCCCTGTAGTGTTTAAAATATAATTTTTTACTATTACAGCAATATATTTTGGAAACTAGTTTCTAAAAATTATTTTACAAACTAAAATATTTTACTGCGATTTCGCCATTACGTTAGCTGTGGAGACAATTCTCTCAAAAGTATTATTTACTCTACGTTAATGCCAGCAAGTTATTTACAGAAAATATTTCTATTATTAGCTACGTGATGACTTTTTTTAAACCCACAGAAAAGAAAGTACACAAAGCCCCTTCCAGATTCCTCCACGTCTCCCTTACAACATCTTCTACTTCGCACAGCTTCATCTCCTTTCCTCCTAAATGATTGGTCGTTAGTCACAGGAACACCTCTCCCTCTTACCACTTACATCACCTAACCTCCTCACAACTTCCACTATCCTTCTCTTCACACAACACAACTTATCCCATAAATTCTACCCATTTACTCGCACACACCAGTAACCTCTCTATAACTTGTAACACCTCAGCTAACTCCCTTTACAGTGATGTTACATTGTTGTACTTCAATCTATAGCATTGTAAAAATTTCCTCCGTAGGATCGTACACCAATACGCCATGGTCTATTGGACACACAAACCGAAAGTTCTTAACTCAAAAATCTATGCATTACTTATGGTCTTAAATTTTTATAATTTATTCCGTCTTTATTAGTACGTTACACAGTATTGAAAGAAAAAAAAATAAGACGAAAATTTATTAAACTTTTGAACATATAAGTGTTAAATTAAAGTAAAAAAAACATAGGCCTATATCACAATGAAACATCCGTCATTATTCTCTTAAATCTGCATGTAACATACTTACAATTTGAATACAGCAAACATACAACGATCGTGTATTAGATATTGCGCTTAGGCCTTAAACTCGATTCTTTTGAAAGTAATACACGGCTGCAAAAATATGTTAAAATCTGACATATGATAAATTATATAAATGATTTATATTAACTTATTACATAATATAACAACACTCTACATAGGTAGTGTACCGTACATGTTATTCTAGGCTTTCCTTCCATAGTTGAATATGTATTTTTTTTATGTCGAATAATTTATGCTATTTTATACAAGAAATTAGTGTTCAATAGAAATCATTATCTATTTCACTTGCGTGCGTACCGGTGCCTGAACATGTTTCTATGTTTACTTGAATACTGTTGTTAAAGAGAAGATTGCTTAGTTTTTGTATTAACATAAAATCAACACACTGGGATTGTGTGAAACCCTCTGTGTCCCTTAATATATATATATATATATGTGTGTGTGTGTGTGTATGTTTATATGTATATATACACATATATATCAGACGATCATTGATAACACCTTGTTGTTTTCCCTAGCAAATAACACTAAATTTTTTTTCAATAAGTGTGTCTGCCGAAGCTTGTTGATCGCTTTATAATAATCCCTTCTTGATTTAGTTTTAAAAGCAGCATATCTGAAAGTTCAAAAATCTTTGAACTAGGACTAAATATAATTTCACAGAGCATAAAACTTTTCTTGAAAAATTTATTTTCTTGCGCAAAAAAAAAATACGAATAATTAAATCGATTCTGCAGCATGGCCAAATAAAACAGTAAAAAAAATAAATGTATTAATATTATGTTTAGTAGTATGATTATAAATTAATTTTGAAATGCAAATCGAATAATTTCTCGCTTTTTTTGCCTATGTCTCTATAAGAACAAATTTCTATGTGAAATACATGGAAAGTTATATCCTTTAAGTTTTTTATTCTATTCGTACAGTAAATAAATTGGATTAAAACAATAAATTTAAATATCCTTATCATTGTATAGGCAAACTGTGTTATTGGTTGGAAAATGATATTTTGCAAAGTAAAAACAAGTGTAAGAATTCAAAAACTCTTTATCAGATGTAAAGTGTTGGTTCCTATTACTGTTGTTCTACTAAATAAATGAATGCCATTCCTGGTAACATGGCTGTATAAATGACGCCATTTTGTGCCTTATTATGTTTATAATTTGTAAAATGCTTGAAATTGACGTGACATAACGAAATAGCTCATTACCGTATTTGCTCATTTTTTCCTTAGTAAACAGTGTTGCAGGGTAGGAGAAGCAGTAGAACTTTCACTTGCCAAACGCAGGTCCCAAGACCTTAATTAATCTTGGAAACCTTCGCGCACAAAGGGAAGCTGGGCGGATTCCGACGTAAGAAGTGCGGCCCCAGAGGAGGGAAAAAGAGACGGGGAGGTATTTGCTCTACTAGAGATCGTCTTTGATTGGACTGTTGCTTTCATGGCTGTGAGCAGTCGCCACTGTTTGTAGATACAGAAAAAAATATAAAGGAGACACCGTTTGCTTCTGTCAATATTAAATCGTAAATTTTCCGACAGCAATATTTAACATAAAACTATTTAGAAAATATTGGCTTGCTTAAGTGTGGTAAATCGAGTACTCCTTAGCCATAAATAATTAAAATAAGATAAACACCCATAAAAAGAAAATTTAAGCCTGTACTTTTACAAGGAAAATTCTTGATATTCTATTACCGAAGAAATTCCTTGTAAAACTACAGAGCTTGTTCTTGCAAAATATTCTACGTATATGTTTGTAAAATTACAAGATGCAGACTTGTATTTGTGCTTGCAATAAGAGATAATTAAATTTTAAAAATTAATTATTCAAACCATTCCACTAGCTTAACTTATTATATTATAACTTAGAAGCAAACAATCCTGACATATAGTTATTTTGAGATTTAAAAAAACTGGTGAACTCGACACGATACGAACCAACATACTTGTACTTACATACCGTGCAAATGATCCCTATTCCTTATTTGTATGAAGACTGTTTACTATATAGTACAACTAGCAGTCCCCCGCAGCTTTTCTCGCGAGTTGTATTCATAACTAATAATATTTACATAAGTTGAAAAAACCTCTTTGTACGCTAGATTGGTACTTCAGACATCAAGTGATAGGACGACAAAGCTGAAAGTTGAGCTAACTCTGCAGCAGAATAAGTAGCTATAGCTGTCCACGCGAAAAGCAGTCTTAAGGGCGCGGCCAACCACAATTTTCATCGCAATTTTATTATTTTTTATTTGTACCAGATATTTTTTTCTTATTCTAGACAAAAACATGTGACTAAACTTGGCTCTTATGAAATACTTTTATCTCTCAAAGTGTTCGCGTAATGGCTTGTTAAAGTCATATTTTGCATGTTTCCGTTTTAACGACTACACTAAAACCAACTGATATACCAAACTCAAAAAAATCACAGTGGATAAATACATTGCAGGCTCTACAATGTCATGCTCATAAAAATTATTCGTATTTAAAAAAAATTGCATTTTAAAATTTTTATATTTATTTTTAGAATGGTTTTAAAATTAAAATAATATTTGTTCTTTATTTTTATGAGCCTGCAATGTCTTTATCCACTGAGATTTTTTGAGTTTGGTTTATCAGTTGGTTTTAGTGTAGTCGTTAAAACGGAAACATACAAAATATGACTTTAACAATACATTACGTGAAAACTATGTGAGATAAAAACATTTTATAAGAGCCAAATATAGCCACATTTTGTGAAAACATATCTTGCACAAATAAAAAATAAAAAAATTGCGATGAAAATTGCGGTAGACTGCACCATTAAGTTTATCCCTGTCACTAGCAGCGGCTTCAACTGGGCCTTATTTATATCACTGCAAAGTTGACGTTGTGAAGTAGTTATAGACTCTAAAATGTAAGAGGTTAATCGAACGAAAAACGTCTGGTTTAACCTGTGTATAACCATTAGTGACGGTGACCTCTATTACATATTTTCAAACTATTCAATAAAGTTTAATGGCATTAGAAAGTTTTGGTGGGAAAAGGTTTCGCGGAAACGTATTTTGTGCCCCCAACCTTGGGATTAGTGAGATTATATATTATGTGAGCTGATGTTGTTGAGGGATCTAAGTGTAAAGTGAGCTTCATAATAATTCATTATACCTATTTTAACCGACTACATGCAAATTGCACTAATCGGATCTGCTTCGTAGTTTTTGTGTGTCAGAATTGAACGTTCGCACGCAGCTTTTAACGGAATTCGAGCCCAGAACCTCACGGAATGTTGACATGAGCTACAAACAATTGCGTCATATAACGTCGAAATAATTCATTAAACACTAATTTAAATTAAAAAAAAAAAACATTCGTGTCTTGCGTTTATAGAGATTATACAATACCACGTCTCGATATGTTTTTGTAGCGTGAATTCCTTTATAATTTATTCCTAGCTGGTCGTACTTGCTTTTCGGATCGTCTGTCTTGAAAGTTTACAACCTTAGTTTTATTCTTAACAATCGAGTTATCTCGTAAAGTAAAAAAAAAACTTAAAAAATTTACATATATTTTTTAAATACTTAAGTAAGCATCACTCTGACGCGAAAAAAACCCTCAATATATCTGCTGGTTAGATAGATATTATGTGTTGATGGAAAACCAATATTGCCCTTTTTCACTCATTTGGGTGTCGAATTTCTAAATACTTAAATTTCACATCCTAGACGTCTGTATAAGTATTCAATTGAATTGCAAATCATGACGGTAGCCCGTTCAATCGAATCAAAATCGCTCATACATTTAAAATACATATGACCCTGCACAGTATTCAGAGTTCGAATTTCGAAAATTCAAAAACAGTTTTGCAATTATTTTTGTTATCATCATTCTGAAACAAAAAATTTACCGTATATCTCGACGGGTTCGATATATATTGAGGATTTATCTTAAACACATTACAGGTATTTTCACCACCTAAGAGACAGAATTTTGAAAAACCCTTTGATCACACTTTAAACTACTTTACTGGTGAGTAAAAAACACGACAATATGACGCTGGGTTCAAGATACATCGACGATTAATTGAAAACCCTTTTCCCTACTTTTCACCCTTTTTCACCTCCTCAGGTTGCAAATTTCGAAAATTCCTGAAAGTATTTTTCAGGCTATTTGAGTAAGCAACATTCTTAAACAAAAATCACGTTGCTATATAAAAATGAATGAAATCATTTATATCGATTGTGAATCGAAAACCCCTCTTACTAATTTTGTAACCTCTTTAAGGCCGAATTCGGAAAAAAGTTTTTATTAGTACTTGGGAAATTTCAAAAGCAATAAATTTAAAGCAAACAGCATTTCGATATCTCGATTGGTGCGATGTTTATGGAGGGATAATCGAAAACACATTTCATGTATTTTCACCCCCTTAATTAAGGAATTTTGAAACGTCTTGGAGTCCTGTCATAGACATTTGTACACGTAACCAAATAAATTTAAAATCACGACGATAGCCAATTGTGATTCAAAGATACGGACGATTCATAAAAAATACATTTTGCTTTTTTTACTGCTTACGGGTCGAATTTCAAAAAACCCTAAAACTACTTTTTGGGTATATACGTAAGGTACATTTTGAAGTGAATACCAACTCTTTAGCCCGAAGGATTCTTTTGATATAGATAGTTAAACGGATACACATTTAAGGTCTTTTCACCCCCTTAAATGTTGAATTTCGATAATCTTAAAATTGGTTAGTATGCATTTATATCAGTGTCCTATTAAGGTAAAAATTATGATGATAGACCATCGGGTTCGAGCTCTATCGACGTTCCTTCGGAAATACATTTCACCTTTTTCACCCACTTAATTATCGAATTTCGAAAAATCCATTCTTAGTGGGTGCATACAGGGCACGGTTAATATTCCCTCAAATTTTGATGGTTCTAGGTCCAGCGGTTTGGGCTGTGTGTTCATTTGTGAGTGAGTGTGTCAAGACACTTCATTTTATATATTAAGATGACATGACTTTCTTTATTTGAAACATATTATTGTCAACATTAATTGCAGTTCAGATAACTGTATTTCAGATAACGTTATCTGTGTATAACTACATACTTTTTGACAAACCGGTAGATAACAAATTTTAGCTAACTTTTAGTTATAGAAGAATACCATCTTAATTTTTAACTTAAAAAATACTCACACAAGAAAAGTCTCCCAAAACTCATAAGTTTTTTTACACTGCAAATACATGCCTCGTAATTTTAGTAAAAATACGCAGTATGAAGAAACTTATTTGGATTTTTAAAAGTAAATAGAATTTAATTGTATATTACTGCAGTAATACTACGACACAAAATGTTTGTGGAGGAACAACGCTGGATAACATTAATCATCTTACGTAACCGTACTTCCGAGCTGTATATACACGGCTCAGTTACTGACACTGCATTCACAGTAACAATTTGTTGGTTCACATAATTAAAATAAAAAATAACAGCGTTAAGAATCCATCAACAATTCAGTATTATTTACAAACTGTAATCATTGGTAACTGAATAACCATTAAGAACATAATTTTGATTCCCGTTGTGTTTACAAATTATCTAATTAACGGTTTGTACACAAGCATTTTAACAAGCGCAAATATCGTTTTGGGCAACTCATGAGAATTTCATCCCGTTTGTGGCATATTATATCTCTTCATCATTTTTTCGTTTCGTGCACTCATGTTGGCAAGTTTTGCTGTGTACATCTTCTACAAAAAGTTTAATGACACCATTATATTTAACGAACATAACGTTATGGCCTTATAATTAATATTTCGGAACCTGATTCTTTATGTTACAGGATATTTTCAGAGCTTCATTTAAAAATATTAATGAAACTATGATAGTTTCTTCTAAAGTTATCTCTTTTTTCGTTTTTTAATACAAAGAAATACAGTTAAATGTATTCCCGAAGATGTAAATAATAAAAATAATGGAATAGGTTTATTAATTTTTCCTGCAGAAGCACAACAACCTAAGGAATTAATATAACCACAAAATAACAATCTAGTTTTATTCTACTGAACATTAACGCAACACTTATCACTTTAAAAATAATTTTAAAAGATGTCACAAATCTGGACAAACGGACAGTCTTCAACAATGATTTACTGCCACACCGAACGAGTTGCCGAAGTCGGAGTGGTTTCGCGTTGAATAAAAATATATTGTCATTCGTTAAGAGGAGTGGTAGATAATTGTTTAGTATTTTCAGTTATGAGCCATAACATTTATTGAAATTGTGTTACCAAAATATTCTCCTCGACTTAGCGTATATTATCTTGTTAAACTGTTTGACATAAATAGTTATGAAATCTTTAATTATATCATGTAGTATATCGTTGCAAAAGAATTTTCGTCAGTTAACGTATAATTCTCTTGCAATAACACTGCATGACAAATAATTTAAAGAATGCATTATTATTTATGCCAATCAGTTTACCAAGAATGTATCCTCTGCCTTATCGAAGAGAAAATTTTGATAACACAATTGTAATAAATGTTATGGCTCAAAAACTAGAAATACTATAAAATGGTCTAGCACTCTGACTTAAGTTTGCTGATAACCAGGGGCACCAAGAGATAAGAGAAACATACAGGAGTACAACGTATGTATTAGGGCGAGGGGCACGATGCCTTGAGACGGAAGAGAAAAGATCCTACCCGCCATACTGCCAACTGATATTTTTGTTTATTACCATAGCAACGTGCATAATGCGGCTGTACGTTGACCAGCAAAAACCTCATTTCTCATTACTCTGACAGGATCAGCTGATTGCACTTCGAATTAACTCCGCCATATTGCTTACAGAATTAACATAGTCATCGTCATCTTTGACTAAGGTTAATTCTACTACAGGTTAGAAAGAAAATGCGTTTTCTTATGGGAGAGCTTGGCACAGGGAAAATTTCTGCCACTAGTTTCGCTTCGATCGCTAAGAGACGAGATAAATACGAAACCGTATTAAAATTAAATTTAAATGAACTTGCAAGTTATATTTGTCATTTAATTTAATTTTCAAGTAAAAAGAAACCAATTTCGCCTTTTAAATGGTCAACTTAATGAAACTTGAAATTCAGAAAAGCTCTCTGATTAGTCAGTTTGGTGCATTAGCGATACCATCGCTAAAGTGGCAGAAATTTTCCTTGTGCCAAACTTTTAACATTTACCTTTTTAACCTGTAGTAGAATTAACCTTACTTGGCCTCATTGTATGATGGTAATGCTCCATCTGAACTTTAAACTCATCTCTGGGGCCACGAGCGATTCAAACGACGTTTATTAGAAAGCGCTCGGCTTGTGTGGGTGACAGTTCAAAGAATGATACATGCGCGTATAACCACATCAGGTCCTCCAGTCATTACTAAATCTTATTTTCTTGTGGCGGAAAAAAAGGGAAAATGAGTATTTTAGTCGTACTTTTTAGTAAAGAACATACGAACGCAGGTTTATTTAAAACGTATGTGTCTACAATAAACTTGAAGTTTGAACACTATGTCATAAATGACAGTATTATCACTGAATGTCCCATAAAGACGAGATTTCAACCAGAATATTGCACGGTAGTTTGTAGCCTAGGAGTCTAGGGTGAGGCGTGATGCAGGCACTGTGTCGTCCACATCGCTTCCACATTTACAATCCACCTTTACGGAAGTTCTTAGCTTTTATGAAATGCACAGTTAAGTAACAGCGTGTTATTTTTATTTTATTATGAATTTAATTTCCAGATCATTTATTGAACATTTTCAATTTCATAGCTGGTCGTTTTTATGTACGCTCGCTTAATTCTAAAATAATTTATAAATTATTTATTATGTTGAAAGTGCCATCCAACAGTCTTGCGACCAATAAAAGGATGACAATACACAAATGACAGATACAAATACATAAAACAAATACAGAAACACTGGATATACAATTAACAAAGGACATACAAATAAATACAGTCATACAAAACAAAGGACTAGACACGTACAACATACACTGACAGGACAACATGCAGCAAGACATTTAAAAAGAAGACAGACAGAACTGAGACACACTTAACAAACCTTATTTAAAGTTCCAGAATACAATATTTCTATCGTTAAAATGATCAAATTCACAAATCTGATTAAAATGGGAATATACATCTGTTAATTAAGTATTTATTTTTATATAATGCGAAAAAAAAATTTTAAATTTCTACTAACACGGTTTGGCACCTTCAAACCTGTATTCTTTATAACAGTTTGACAATCAAAATAATATAGAAAGGAGTTAAAGAAAAATTGAACATCATTAACTATCCTACGAGCATGTAAAGTGGTAGTCTTAAAATCAGTAAGAATATCCACATAACTGAAAGGTATTAACGGTTGAGAGAATCTCATTAAAATAGTTTTAAATCATTTGTATTGTACTGACTCAATACGATTCGAGTCAGTGATGGTAATACTATTCCAAATAACAGTACAGTATTCTAGCTTGGACCTAATCAAAGCATAATAAAGGCTAATTAAAGAATGTGGAGAAGCATTAAAGGTCAGGAATTTTACTAACCCTAGAGTACGATGAGCATTGGAGATTAAATTATCAACATGTGAATAAAAATAAAGTTTACTATCTAATAATATTCCAAGATCATGTACATTATAATTGCAATTATTTACCGAATAGTCAAACTTTACAGGGTTAGTTTTACGCGTAAATGTAATACAGATAGTTTTATCATAATTTACATTCATACTATTATTCTTGCACCACTTACGAACTAAGTCAATATCAGCTTGAAGTTTAATGCAATCAGTTATGTTACTAATTTTAGCAAATATTTTCAGGTCATCAGCATACTTTTACCCGCTGGTTGTTATATTTTGATTCTTGTTTTGTAACTTCACAAGTAAAATTCTAATTGAAAGATTAATCTTAATGTTCATGAATAAAATACAGCAAATGATTTTGGTGCGCGCGAGAGACGCCTTGCAGAGTGTGCGTGTGTCGCCCGATGTATCTCAAATGATGCGACCTTTCATACAAGAGACTACCGCTTTTGCAATTTACAAAAGATTATTTTTAAAAAAACGTCGTGATTCAAGACGCGCAGTTGCCGGATCAACCCCCGTCGCGTGGGCTCAACTGGTCAGGCGAAGCACTCTCTGTGCTGTGTACTCGCGACACGTGGTCGGGTCGGATGACCACGTGTCGCGAGTACACAGCACCAAGTGTCCCTTAGCGCCTACCTATGGCCGCACCGGCCAGCAACCTCCGCCTAAACACCCTTGGCCAATCAAATTTGTTTTTCTTTTCTCACATGACAAAAACTTATAAAAACATATTACATTTACAAGATAACATTAAACAAATACAAAAATTTTTGATATTAAACATAAAAAATTTTAATTATATCGTTACAACGATTTTTAGCATCTTACATAACCCTCAAATCGAAGGACGAAACTGCAAGGAGAAGACTTTCGATTTTCGCCATCGTTATATTCATCTTTGATTTTAATTATTCATTCATCCTCAGGTCACGTTTACATTAAATTCTCTCCAAAATTTACAATTGATGTTATTTATTATAAAGTCTACCCAATTCCGCTGCACTCAAATTGCTCCTTCTTTATCTCGACACTTTTCGTACCTGCCACACTCGTTTTTTACATATTTCTCTCTCTACTTGGTCTCTAGGAGGCAAGCAAGTTATTTGTTGGGGTCCAGAGCCGGTCGGCGACCTTTCTTCTACCTTCAGGTATGCTGTCGTTTCCTGAGCCCTTTCAATTCCAGGCCTCTGCCGAACATCCCCGGGTAACCAAACAATTGCCGTAATACCCAGCGCGGGCGGCTTCTGAACATTCCACATGGAAAATCTCTAAAACCTACCCTTTCCTGGTTTACGACTGGTTGTAAACTTCTCGCCGTCTTAAGCTGTCTCGGCTGACAGAAATCCTGTCGCCGCGCGTCGTGACTGGTGCCGTGCAAAATCGCCCTTCCTGGACACAACGTACTCGGTGTCCTAAACCGTCTCGGTGGAAAGAACTCATGCCACCGCCAGTCGTGTTTGTGCCGCGCGGATGCACGCTTCATGGACACAATAGACTTACCTGGGCCTTGCCCAGCCACAGCTGCCTGAAGCACGAGTGTCTCCCGCGGTAAAATCGCTTTTCGCCTTGAAATCTCCGCGCAAAGATAAATCTATCATGTATAGGCGTATTTTAGCGGTTAAATTGGTCACAAGCTGTTAGCAAGCGTTTGTCGAAACTGTTTGCATTCACAAGAAATCGCTAAAATGCAGTATTCAAATAATATAAATGGCTACCACCATGGAGTTACGAAATTGTGTATTTGCTATTGCCTTGTAAGGAATAGAATTGGACCGTATAAAGGAAAACACTTCTTCACGAATAGGTTTGTTGGAAAATAGACTGTTTTCACAATTTTTTACACGTACAACATAATACAATGTAGAAATAAATTTAATTATGCACCTGCATATAATGAAAAATTAATATTGCATCATTTTCTTTTAAAATAGCATATGTTTCGTCCACATTTCACATAAATACGGTTTGTTTGGATTTTAGATTTGTTCGAAATAAAACAGGAAATAAAAGTAAAGGTAAACATCCTATGAACAAACTCTGTAACCGTCCTCCTGCCTCGGTTCCCAGAAACATGCAAACGCCCTTAGCCTGGTTGCAGCGTGTTTGCAAACACCCTTGTTAGCAGGAGCGCTAAAATGCTCTGTTCACAGGTACCACTACCAATTCAACCGCTAAAATACGCCTTATGTTTTACTCTGGAGTCCTCTGCTACACTAACTTTCCCGTCAGCTCGTGGCACATCGTTCGTCTTGCAAGTTCCTACAGTACACATGCTCATCTGTATGTAGTCTTACCTGTTCTCTGCCCCAACATGTTTCGCGCTCGTTGGCGGCGAACATACTTTTAACCACACAATTTTCAGCGCGCCTCTGACCTCCTATGATCTTTGAAAGAACTGTGCAATGGGAGTTCATGACTAGATTCAGTTTCTTGGACGTACTCCATTGCAATGGAGTACGTCCAAGAAACTGAATCTAGTCTGACCTCCTACTGATTTGAACGAAACGATCTGTTCTCTGCTGTATGAAAAAGAACGCTACTCCCACATAGAAACATGTTTCTCAAAGTCTAACTTCGATATATCTGTCATTTGATGACTTGCGATCCTATTGATAAACCACCATCGCTGTACCGAGTTCGTGTCTAGGTTTTGAAAACTCTTAGCATGTATAATGCTCGCTTCTCTTTCCAGCGAGAACAGATACCAGATTCCTAGTACTCCTGGACCTTGCTGAAAAAATCTGCCACGGAAACTAGTTGGCTGCTCCTCACAAACCCTTCCATTGTGTACGTGTCGAACGCCATTAGCAAACCCATTACTCTCGCATTCATTTGTACGGTCCATACCTTCATTCTCGGCTACTCGGTCAAGGTCGCTCACGATTATCGTCCCTTCATCAACGCCCAATATACCTGCTTTTTCATTAACCCGACATGAATCGTTGTCGTTGTGATCCTTCTGTTTCTGACATGATTCTCCTGGCCTTCCCGTCATTTGATTTCCTACCTCTGTACTTTGTGTACAGTTCTATATTTTTGCCGTCTGCTCACTTTTCCTTAGCGTCAATCCTTGCGATATGTTCGTTTCCATTGTCTCTATTCCACTGCTGAAGTTTGCAAATTTATTTTCCATTTGAACAAAAATTGCGTTTAGCATTTCTCGCACGTCCACCGATTTCAAATCTAGCTTTCCTTGCTCTCGATTCGGCAATCCACTCGCAGTAAGCGACAAATTTGTTCCCGGGTTGTCCGACAGCTGTCTGGCATCTATTTCCCTTAACTCGTTACTAGAGTCTTCATGACTTTAACACCTAGCCCCTGAATTTGTGATATTTCCCATCTCACTATACACTGAACTATTCATGACCAGCCCTTTGTTAACTACCGTTATTGGTTCCTGGTCCCGTGTAGAAAGATCATTACCTTTCGTTGTGCTTGCCACCTGGAACCTGGTTTCCATCCATGTCACATGAAAATGTGTGGCATGCTCTATTACGGAGATTACAAACAAAAACTACGTCGAACTGCTGTCTTATTCGCAGTATGCTCCCCAGGATCTCCTCCGGGTTTATGATTGACTGCTGTTGAAATATTAAGTTCGTCACTCACCACGTTGTTGCCAGATTGTATGGTGCTCACCGCTGTCTCTTTTTAATTAGCTGTGGAGATGGGTTGACTCACTCGCCACCAGCCAGCTGTGGATTGGTCAGCTGATGTCATTGTGCTGTCCTTCCTTCCTTAGTTGTGATGATGTGTGTGCCACCTTTCTCTGAGTCGAACAAGAGACCCTAGCCGCCGAATACAGGCCTGTACTGCTGAGACGATGCTCCTGTTCCCTAGTTGCCCATCCGCGTCACTCAGTATCTCGGGGTCGTTAGGTCCTTCGCGTACCGATTAACGTTCACGTACGCGATTAGCCCCTAACGTTGGGCAAAAATTAGTTACCCGCCGGTCAGGTCTATGTTGTTTTATGTTTCGTAACTTCACGAGTCAAACTCAAATTGAACGATAAAACTTAATGTTTATAAACGAAATACAGCAAATGATTTTGGTGCGGGTGAGAGATGGCTCGCAGAGTGTGCGTATGTCACCAGCTTTATCACAAATGATGCGCCCGTTCTTCTAAGAGACTACCACTTTTGCAATTTACAAAAGATTATTTATAAAAATGTCGTGACTCAAGACGTTCAGTTGCCGGACCAACCCCCGTCTCTCGGGCTCAACTGGTCAGGCGAAGCACTTTCTGTGCTGTGTACTCGCGACACGTGATCTGGTCGCATCCGTGGCTTCCTACCGAGTGTCTCTTTAGCGTTTACCTATGGCCGCACCAGCCAGAGCAACCCCCGCCTAAACTTCCTTGGCCAATCATAGGCCAGCTCGCATACAATGACTGCCACCGGTCACCGTCTCCCGCGCCGCGTACATTAATTAGTTTTTCTTTTCTCACATAACAAATACTTATAAATAAATGCATGTTACAATTACAAGATAACATTAAGCAAATACACAAAATGTTGATGTCAAACATAAAAAAAATCTGAATTATAGCTTTACAACGATTTTTAGCATCTTACAGTAGTAGTGCAGCTAAGATGTAGTGTTATTGTATTTTCCCATAGTTAGTTTTCACAGGCTGAGTGAATATATCAAGTGGAATGAACACGTCAACAATATATCAGGGTAGCTGATTTGATGTACATTTGCCTTCAATTACACCGCCGTAAATTAACGTTTGATTTCTTGGATATGCAACCATTACACTCAAAAAGTCCCGGCAAAATTTATATTTTCAGCCCAATCGTACCTTTGCACGCGTAACGGCTAACGACGAGAAATGTCTTACCTCTCTGGACACTTCAATTAATATTTGCGTGTATAAGCTGTATTGTGCAAACGGTAGAAAGCTATATATTTGGACAAAAAAGTGTATTATTTATGTAAAATACAAGTATGTCGGTTAAGGTGTACTTGGCTTCAGTATTGCCGCTGCAATTACTATTCCTCAAAATGATTCCCGTCTCATTACTGCGATTATTGAGCTCGTTGAGAATTTTGATGAAAATAAAGAATATTGATTTACAAGTCTACAGATTTTTCGCAAGCAAAATGTAGTGTTTGCTATGAAAGACAATACGAGCATTTTATTTATTAAAGGCTATACTGTAGACGATACTGGCATTATATAGTACAAGAAACGAATTTAAATACAGCCTTTTAACTACCGTTACATTTGTAATATGAATTTATCTAGGATCATATTACAACACATATTACGTTGTTATTTTTACGTGTGAAATATTGATCTTGTACACCCCTGCGCCATTTGTTGGCTACAAAAGCATCAACAGACTACATAGTTCTGCTGTCGGCCACTAGTGCCATTCGATACGTGAATGTTTCAATTTTGACTCCTAACCTCCTTAACAAAAACGGATAATTTAACCCACTGATTTTTGCTTGGGAAGTGTTAAAAGCGCGGAGCTATGCTCTCAGTAATATTTGATTATTGATTCTGACTCAAATAACATAACTATTCCACAAAAATTGAATCAGATTGTTAAATTAAGCAATTATTTTCTGCTGACGTATTAAGTATCACCGGCCATTTTCCTCGTGGAGGATACCGTGCTGTAGAAGCGGTGTCCACAGTATGTGACGTGCAGACGTACTCAGGATTTGCGTTCGCTATATACCGCTGCAACGTAAACAAACTCCGAAAATTGCAGTGCGGTCACGAACTACGAGGCTTTCATACTCAGCCCAATTCCGAATGCGGTGAACACAGAGAAAATAGCTTCTCAACGAAACGAAACTTGCGATGTGTAATGTTCGAACTCAGGCCGCTGGACTGCTGTACCCTGTGATATGACCAAACAAACAATTATGTACGTTGACCACTCACTTCATCTTTGTTCAGGTCAGTCCGATAGACGGATTTAAATGTTCCAGACAGGATTCGAGACTGTAGACAATCTCGCTGATTAGACTGAATTAAACCCGTTCATACCTACATAACTCCACTTCTGATATGTTAAAAATCTTGATTTAATTCGGATTTGTCTACCTACACTAGGGTGAATCTCGATTTAAATTTAACTGTAAACGTACTGATGAAGATCAGCACGGACGATCAAATTAACTCTATTAATGTTTTCGTTTCATCCGACGAACATTTGGAAAGTATCATGAATGTATGCTGTTTATTTAACCGTACCGCATGTTTTCTGTGTGGATAACAGTACCATAGTTTATAAGGTTATAACGAGTAGAAAGTAATTATTTAGTGCAAAATCACCAAAGGAACCAACTCATTCACCTTCGCCCGTTTAATCTCCACACAGCAAACTTGCTACCATGTTTCTTCGGCAGAGGTTCCCGACTGGTTCAAATCTACTTGTGTTTTGCTATCATCAGGGTTCTGTGACATGCAAGTTCTTGTTGGTGGCAGCCCGTTCGTGCTGCTCGCTATTTGACTGTTCTGTACTGGTCTGTGACTTCGAACACAGAGAATTTACCTACATTTATAAAGAAATTATTTGGAAACCTTTCTTCCAAATAAATTATTCTAGAACTTCAAAAGTAATCTACGTATGAACACACACACACACACACACACACACACATATATATATATATATATATATATATATATATATATATATATAAATATATATATATATCATGACACTGATAAAAGAATAGTTCCACGCGATAGTAGTTTATAAAAAAAACCTGGACGCCCTGGCCAACGAATATGTGCATTTACCTTTTTGCCTCTATGCCTGTTCAACTTGCATACTACTTCCTGTTTATATACCACATATATGTTTCATTATATGTTCGTTGCACACTTCCTATATGTAACGTTTAAAATGTCATGTATAGAAAGTTCTTGTGTATTCAATTTATTCTTGCAAAACGCATACCCACGCTTTGTATTTAACTTTCCTGTTCAGAAAAACCCTTGGGTAGCTACTCAGATTTTCCGTGTTTTATAAAGAAAAAATTTTTATTCTTTACAAAAGTACACCATTACAAGAAAGACCTTCGTAAACTTAAAAATATTCGCGAAAGTTCTAAGGCATTTTTTTAGATTGTACAAATCAGTTATATATACACTGTGTGCTCTATCCTGGAGACTTCTTTATTATAATATTACCATATTTTAAACGGTATGTAATTATTTTTGTACTATTCAAAGCAAGGGTTGGTTTATATCATCTGACTTCCTATATTTATCTCCGTACGTGCGTATCTAACATTTCAGCCATGGAGCATTGGTAACTTTCCAATCAAATAACAGATAATTTTTAATTTTGCCAATATTGCTATAGTCAACTGCTTTCGTGTTGATACATATTTCTATGAAGAGATGTTTCGTTGTTCATTGGTAGTGAATTGTACGCGTTTGTATAGGTTACTTCTTTACCCAAGTTTCTATTACTTTCGAGTAACTTCCTGAACCTCGTGTCTTGTACGTGACTTTGTATGCATCTTAAATTACGCAAGTAAGGGAAATGTCAACTATTCTTTTTTATTTTAACAGTCAATCACCTCTAGAAATATGGAATAAAAATTGGGAATCGTTATTTTTATAAGTGTTCAGTAATTTTTCAGAGTTTTTATTACCCACAAACAACATTTTACAAAATACACGTAAAATATTAAAACATCCAATATTAATCTATGTTTTTTACAAATTTATTTTCAATTACCCTTAATATCATTATTATAATTCGTCAAGACGCCCTCGGGCAGCTAACACAGAGACGCCCAAAACACAATGGCCCTATTTATTGAACTGACCCATGCGTTGTAGCATCAAGTTGAATAATTAATTGATTCGTTTAAAACTAATTCAAGAGTACATGTAAGAAACAAAGAAAACATCCTAACTATTTTGAACATAATCTCTATGGGTAGCATACATTAAGACTACGGACAAAGTGAGTCAAAATGTTAAACTTTTTCATACAGTGAAACAATATGTAATATGGTTTATTTAACTAAAACTTATATTTTTCTGCATATTACCAGACATTACCATTTCATGTTTCAGCTAACTAGTGCTAAGTTAGAATATAAAATACCGTAACTTTTGTTTTATTATATATATATATGTATAAATTTATTTATATTTATATATATTTCCGACATTTTTAAAATTCTAACTCACATTATATTTTAACCTATAAAGCCAACGAGACTCAAATAACAATTTTTTTCTGCGACAAGATGTACCAGAAAGCAGATTCGAGTTTGCTTACGCAAAAGAAAATATATAAAATAAATGCCCTACGGCATAAAGGGCAAAATAATTTGGTTGTCCTAAAAAAAAACAATACGAGGGTTATTTTATTTCCAACCTCCGATTGGCTGTAGTAAAAAACAGGCATGAATTGGGAAAATATTTAAATGGCAAAAGAAACATCTTTACACTGTTTTTCCACATAATCACCGTGCAGATTGAGACATTTATCGTACCGATTCACCAGCATTCCGATGCCATCTGTAAAGAATAATGCCTCCTGCCTTTTCAACCTTGTCCCCTGAAACCTCTTGTTGTGAGTACAGTATGCTCATTAGTCGATACTCGTAATCGTACTCGTATCGACACGTTGTGTTTACCCCCTTCCACCAACCATGTGGAGCGGCCAAATTCACACCTCAGTATCGGCAAGCTAGTGCATCGATACTACAAATGTGCCTCGATCTGCACGGTGATTATATGGGAAAATAGTGTAATGATGTATGTTTCTTTTGACGTTAAAATAATTTCCCAATTCATTCCCGAGATTGAAGAAAAAATAACCCTCGTAATTTAAATACCCATTAGGCGATTCATACGAATAAGAATGTTAATATTTTATTTTAAAACTTTCGTGGAGGTCACAGTAATTAGCAGAAGATATCTCGAGGTTTTATTTTACAAAGGGGAATATTTTATAACGTGTTGCAGGAACAGCATATTTTAATACGTACACTAAAATATTATGAAATATACGCTGTTGTGCGGGGTTTGTTGAAATGTTATCCACGCATTTACCTGCTACTCAGCCCTGGTAGATGGTTTGTTAATGGCGAATAACTCGGCGTGCTACCACGACGCTTCGTGCGAATAATCTTGTAACGTTGGAGGGATACTGGCAACTCGAGGGCCAACTTCTCAAAGTCGTTACACACACAAGGTTAGGAAAGCGCTCTCGTGTGGCGTAGTAACCGAGTTCCACAAGATATACAGAGCAAGTTTTCAAGTAGCTGGGGCGTTCGCGCATACAGCGCGGTCGTTATTTTTAAGGAAACACTCTGGGTTTTATATACAACAAAAGTGGGATTTCACTTAGAACAGTGGCCTGAGATGTCTGTTGCTTTTATACCTTTTGTGGGTACTTTATATCTGTTGGAAAGAAATCCTGCCTGGTATTTTACATTCACTGCGCCTGCTTCCTGGCATTCCTCTTTAGCTTTAATATATTCTCGCTAACTCCGCACCAAATAAGTACCTACCTTAATGCATGTGTATCAATGGCCGTTTGTAATCGAATATATTCTTTCCACTTTTAATGCCTTAATTGGCCGGGACTAGCTTAGCAAAAATTTATCACTACGTACACGATTTAAACTTTATTTATAATGTTATATACTCGAAAGGCTAATGCTTACACTACCGATGTTAACATAAAGGTCGAATAAACTGCATGTTACGCCTATATTCTATTCAAAATATATTTTTTACGTAATATGAAGAAGGAAACTAATATTTTATATAAAAACTACGTGGTTAGCGTATATCTACACCTTTAAATAAGTTATTAATAGTTATTAAATAACTTATAAATTATCCTCAGACGATCTAGTCCGTTAAAATCACCAATAATTTCTTTTCCTAGTTAACTTCTCAATAGTATCGGAAGGAAATAAGTATCTGAAAATTGTAAATGCAAATTGAAACGATAAATGTTATTTTCTTGCTAATTCAACGTAGTTTATACATTTTCCTTAAGCTGATACCTTACATTAATTTAATAATAGACAAAATTATTAAATGTTTGAGGTTTTGATTTTATTTTGTACACGTGAATGAAGCAAACAGTTCAACGATAACCAAACTAATAATAGATTTTTAAAATATATTGTCTAATTTAAATTTGAATGATTAACAATGTAAAGGCGATTGGTTTAGGAAGTCTTTCATTTTATAAAATTATAAACGCTTAACAAATATAAAATTCACCAACTTGATAAACGCACACTTACCCACACGGCATGGGTATAGCAATATTATGAAGTATTTTATGACATTATCAGTTAATGAACATGGCACGAATCCCCATTCCGTTTATGATAATTCATATTTTATTTACGCTGTTTACCACAATGACACGCTTATTAAAACTACCTATAAAATAAGTATTTATTTTCACTTATCTCTCTCTCTCTTTCTCAGCAAACAGGTTTCGCAGCGTATTCTTTTCAGGAGCAGAATATATTCCATCTTAGAGACACTGCAGAATGTGTGGTCGAATTATCTGTCACGATAAATTAGCTGAAATTTGCTATATGTCCTCATTTGCACCGCGTATCACTACTTCACTCTACTTTACACTGCCATTGTTTTTAAAGCTTATCGTATTTTGCCATATTTATTTAAGATTAACTCCGCTGTTTTCCGGATAATTAGTAGGCCTACTACTTTCACATTAAACTGAAAATACAATTTAAACAGTTTAGTCAGTTCCCTTTCAGATAAAATTGCCAGTATTATCTGCTATGGCGATGAAAAATTATTCAAGCATATCCGGCCTTACAGAAATTTACCTATCGAGGCTTACCTTCCCATTAAGAAAAGTAATGTTCGTAAAATCATAAAAAAATATTATGTTTTAAATTTGGTTGCTGGCATTGTCATAATTTTTGCAATGAAATATATTGGCTTCTCAATTTATAACCTGTAGAAATGAGGTGCGATTGTGAAGTTTATAGTTCCTTTCTCAGAAGCACAACAGTGAGTGTAACACACATTTCGGACAAGGTTAGAACGTCATTGTTCAGACACAATTTTTATTAAAAATCACTGTTTCTTAGCCCTTCAACGTAGCTAAACACGGTTTTAGCAGGCTGACGTACTTCAAAACGTACCGTCTGAATGAAAGGGAAACTATGATACAAACATGCGCTGAACACTGCTACAGAGTTTTCATCAATAAAATTATATGGTCACCGCTTAGGGCAATTGTCTATAGTTTCCACTTATTAAGCGATACTATTTTTTTACGCCTAAACGAGAGCAGATATAAACATCCGATCAGTTTTGTTTAATCATCCAAAACCATTACATAGAAATTTTGAAAATTGTTTGTACTACGCAGCCAAATTTTTTTGGAAACATGGGTTTTTAAAATTTTTGCTAGTTACTGACGTTATGAAAATTAAATAAAGTTAGTAACTAGCCAGAGTTATATAAACTTATGTCTAAAAAAATTAGGCTACATTGTACAAACAATTTCCAATATTCCTACGTAACTATTTTACTATAAAAACTAAACTCGCAAAAGCAGCACAAATAGGAACTCTATACCTTAATTTTGTCTGATTTTTTGAAGACAGTAGATACAATGGTTTTCGCCTAAAGCCATTTAACCATAATTTCGTTAGTTACATAATTAGCTAATAATTATGTAACTAACGAAATTATGGTTAAATGGCTTTTTACTCTAAACCTCATAATTTCTTGTTTGAAAAAAAAAAACAGATATCACGGAAAAGGCCATTTATAACGAAACTGCCAAGGCATATTTTTGGTAGCTGCTCTCGTTTAAGACTAAATAAGTAATAATCGCACAAACAATAGAACCTAAAGAGCATGACCAAAAGCGGTGACCATATAATTTTATTGACCGAAAAGTCTTTGTACATCTGAGTTTCATATTTCTCCGGTTAGTACATTTTTGAAGTACGGAAGTCTGAAAAGGCCGTTTTCAGCTGCGTTGTAGGACTTAGAAACAGTGTTTTCAATAAGCATGGAGACTCAACAATGACGTTTCGACATTGCCCGAAGTGTGTTTTCTTTTCGTAGATTGGCACAATGGGCGCATTTGGAATAGTTCCGTAAATATCGTGTTTACGAACAAACTGCAATGCATTTTAAACGCGCGGTAGGTTGCGTTCTTAAGGCAACTCCTACAGCGCACTCAAAAGCGTTGCAACGTATTGTATCTGCATTTTTTACGTCACTTATCCACTTGGACCCATTGTTACACCGTACGAAAAAAAAAAAAAGGCCGGGAAAGGGCTGCATGCCATTGTTAAGCCACCACGCTATTTAAAAACACTGTTTGTAAGTCGTTCAACATAGCTAAAAGCGACATTTTGAGATAGTCGCTCTGTACTATAAAATGTACTAACCGGCTGTATATATAATATTCAGATACAAACATGCACTGAACTTCGCTACATACTTTTAACCAATTAAATTGCATGGACTTGCCATTAAGTCCTTTATTAAAATAGATCTGCGAAAATCTTGCACAATAGTACAGCACTTGTCTCGTACAGGCGATACGGAATATAATGCGCCTTTATTGGTTGTCCTAATAGCTTTATCACTTTTGAGCTTCTTACGTGCAAGTAAGACGGGGCCCTTAAGATGTAAATTTCCCGAAGAGACTGACAACTTTTGAAATGCTAAAGCTTAAAGGTGATAGACATAAGTAACAAAGAGTCTGCTTAATTATTTGCATTCTTGCATGATACATTATGTTTCGTTGCGAAAAATTCAAAACCATTAAAACATTTTTATTATTCTATCAAATTATATCGTAAGTTGTACTGCATTTTATACTGTCACAAATTTTTTCTCTAACATAGTACTCATAATCATAACGTAGAACGCCGCTTTGTATATTTTTAAGCACATACGTTTCTATTTAATTATATGTATCTATCACACTAAAAACAGTTTCATACCCACAGCAAAATAATTGCTTCAACATGATCTACTGCAATGTAATTTACTTGCTAGTAATTTTTTTTAATGTAGAGTATAAATGCTATTTTGCTGTTTGTAGAAATAGTTCTTCAATATAAAGCTGACATCATAAATGTACAATAGACCCTACCAAATAAAATACGCTGAAATTTTAAAAGGAACTCATATTTGGTATCTGTTATTAAACGCTTGAATCAAAAAATTTCTTTGCGTCAAAGCCATTATACAATGCTTCATAGACAATCTAAATTTGTGTTGGGGCGAATAACGTGTTTTACAGCGAGCAACGAAAAAATCAGGATTATTAAAACTGACTGGCATTTTATATATTCCTTGTAAAATTTTTTGAAATTCGTTGGCTAGCTTACGAGCACGGTCATAGAGGAACAGGTCTGGGCCACGGTCTTAGAATTACAAGTCTGGACACTCGCCTATCTAACAATGCTATTGAGTTGACCCCGTTATGACTGAAAACGCCACTAGTAATGAAGTGTTGTTTTAACATTGCAATATAGGATCGTACTAGCACAACTCCTAGCAGATCCGACACGTGTTTGCTACTTGTAGATCCATTTACATAATGTTAAAACAACCCCAGAGTGCCAGTGGCGCCAATCAGTCATACGAGGGTCAATTTCCCACTCCAAGTGTTGAGACCTGTTCCGCTAAGACCGTGGTCTGGACACTAGGAGTTGAAAATTGACCCCGTTATGACTGATAGGTGGCACTGGCACTCTGGGGTTGTTTTAACATTGCGTAAATGGGACTACAAGGAGCAAACTCGTGTCGGAGCTGCTAGGAGAACTGCTAGCACGACGCTATACTGCAATGTTAAAACAACACTTAATTACTAGTGGCGCTTTCAGTCATAACGGGGTCAACTCAACAGCATTGTTAGATAGGTTAGTGTCCAGACCTGTAATTCTAAGACCGTGCTTACGGGTAACCATAAAACGTCTAAAGCGTCAACTACCCAAACTGAATAATTCTCTTAAGTCCATAAAAGGTACGTGCGGTTGGCTAGTGGGTTATCTTGGCGATCTTAAATTTCCCTCCTTCTATTATTCTAGTGTTGCTCCAAACTCACCTCATGTTATCTTCTACCATTGCTTAAGACTTATTTCCTAAGCGCTGACTAACATTTCCTCACTTCAATCAATTCCATACAAAACCAACAGACACGACCTCTTTGTGGGCAGCCATTTATTCTCACTACTTAATTTTACAGTCAACAATTATTATTATTATTATTATTATTATATTTTTCGAAGTTTGTGACTGCTATATATGTATTCGATTTTTTACTCTTAATTTATGCTGATTGTACCTAGTACTTGCAATAACGACTTAATTTTTTCTTGTACAATCAAACAATGCATGGCAATAAGGAATTACAAATTGTTGAACTTAGTTTTCCTTTTAATCCGACCGTTTCGTTTTTCTTTTAGCTCAGCATTTTACGAAGGACATTAGTTAAGCGTTAAAATAAGATATCAAACAGAGATAAAATCATTCGTTATACATTTTTTAAGAGACATCCAAACATATTTCGATCTAGTCACGGGATAAAGCGTGGTTTGGTACGTGTAGATTAAATAATATTGTTTTGAAATTAAGTTTTAAGCAGCAGTTACTAAAAATTTGTTAAGTCATTTTAAGTTTTGTTGAAATTACTATGTTTCATTCGTTTTAAGAATTTTTGAAATATCTATAGAATCGGAAGTTGAATATTAGTAAAAATAATAATAGTTTCATATTAAATACTCTGTTAAAACAAAATCCAGGAAATATTTCGAAGTAACTATTAAAGATATGAGGATATTTGTATAGAACACTAATAAAGTAACAGCGAACCATGATTTCAACGTGAGAAACAATTCTAAACATTTTTACCTAACAAAACTATGTTTGTGATTGAAAAATGGTAAAATAATTAAGTTGGATATTTAATTTAAGTTAATATACCGCCATAATTTACTTTAATTGGTTCGTAATGTTTAATTCCCTATTTAATTTATTTGTTACAAAAGCACACCCCTTAACTGTTTTATTGTGTTTACAGAAATACGAAAATTAAATATGGCGCTTTTTAAAGATTTGACAACCCTGGTCTCCCGGAAAGAAGGGGCCATCTTTTGTCCGTCATCGTGGTAGTGTGTTGTGAGACGTCGTGTAGGCTCATTGCCATACCACGTAAATATGTTAATTTGCAGTCAATTATAATTAGTAAATAAGAATAAACGTAAGGTCAAATGTCTAGAAACACTAGGCCATTGTGATAGTAACAGTTTATTTAACGAATATTTTAAGGGTTATGAATACTGTTTAACTAGAGTAGTTAAATTCGGGTAGAGAAATATGGCATTTCACGGCGATAAAAATGTTGATTTTGAGCAGTTGAACAAACTACAGTAAGCGATCTTTAAATGTGCGTGGGTAGATAAATAAACTCTCCAAGCATCAACTGATATCTACGCTTAATTTTTCGAAGCCAATATGGATAAAATACTCAATGGCAATCCTAGATAATGGTATTTGCCAAATTTAGGAGTAAATATTTACCCAGAATTACTAATTCGTTACGCGTGATCTCTTGCGCCGCAGTTAAACGCACGAGGTTGCGGCGTCAGAGATTGTGCCTCAGAAGTTCGTAACACTGGAAACAATTTTGTTTAAAACGTTGGCTAATAATTTGTCCAGGATTGTTATTGTTTAATTTTCACAAATTGGTTTCAAGAAACCTACAGTTATAGATTAATGCTTTTAGCGTTGACGAATGTAACACGCCCTCTTAAGAAGGCACGGAACGGAAAAGTATGGCGAGTTCACATATCAGTAAAATAATGTATCCTGTTTAATGCTGTCCCTATTTCACCTAAGTAAATTCTTCTACAGGTTGGAAGGAAAATGTGTTTTCTCATGGATAGGAGAGTTTGGCACAGGGAAAATTTCTGCCGCTAGTTTCGCTGCAACCGCCAATATTCCAGACAAATACGAAATTGTAGTAAAATTAATTCTAAATAGGCTTGGAAACGTCAGAGGTCATTTAACTAACATTTAATTTGAAAATAAAACAATTTCACGTTTTAAAATATTAACTTTAAGTAAATTAAAATTCAGGGAAGCTTGTGATTATGTCAGTTTACACGCATCACCGTTACCAGCGCTTATTTTTCCCTGTGTCAAACTAATAACAATGATCTTTCTAACCTGTAGTAGAATTAACCTTAGGTGGAAACAGGCGAATCACAGAGCTTTCGTGATTACAGTATCGCATTAAGTTGATACTTTATACTACAAATTGGTTTTATTTTTACTATAACATTACATTAAGTGTCTTCTCTCTTTGCGCAGAAATCGCTAGCAGGTCAAATAGTGGAACTAACGGTAAAGTATTTGCCTGGTATAACTTCCCCGTAAAACACATTTTTACGTGTACTAAAATTAACATTACTTTCACTCTTTTGTAGACGTATCTGTTGTATGAATTCAACTTCATGACAGTGTGTCGTGCAATGGATTGACCTGCACATACCAGTGCCTCTAAGCATAAAATTTTTTCCTCCTTGAAAAACACGGCTTTTACTTACTTAATAAAATATTTTAATTAATGTGGGGTATATTTTATAAATATAAAGTGGTTTTCTCTTATTTTACCATTTCACGTACGTTCCGCAAAATAATGTTTCCCTACCTAAATAAAAAAGACACAAATCATAGCTTCTGATCACGTGTGTCAATAATTGTCTTTCATTATTTCACAATATTCTGTTTAATTAAGTTTCTTAGGTCTTGCTTAGTATTTGTTTTATTATATATGTGAAGACCTCAAATATGATAAGGAAATATGTGTCGCAAAATACTTTATTTCAGTTAGCATAATAATACTACAAAATAATTATTAGGTTTTTAGCATTTTTATAATAAAAATAATTGTAATAAAAGTAAGCTTATTTGTTTCATTCTAACTCGTCAGAATCATACTACGTATGTTGTGAAACGTTAACTGTTTTATCATCACGTTGCTCGTTGTCGATAGAACTGGAATAAGTCTGCTAAATTAATACTTTCCAAAACCTTCTACAAAGATAGAACTTTATACTTTTATAATGCTATATTTTTCCCTCTCCCATTAATTACTTAATTTATTGACCTATATTTCCTTTCCGTTTTCTCTTATTATGTCCTGAACTCACACATATATTACAGTACTTGTTTTAATGAAAATATCTTTCTGACATTGATAGATTGTAGGTGGTGCTCTTTAGGCGCCCGCCTACTGGCCGTGTGTTTGAGTGAGTGAGGCATGGCGCCAAGGGCGATGTTTGCCGACTCATCTTGTGTGGTATCGCCTCTACCGCAAGACACTGAAACGGCGTGCAGTGGTATCGTAGATCACTCGCCTGACTGTTATTCAGTGGTGACACCTATATTTTTATTGGTGGAAAATTTAAGCAAAGTACATTGCATGTTTCTATAGTAGTTTCACACGAGCCTCGTTAGTAGTTTTTCAGCCGTTGAGTGATTTCTTTAATATTTGTCTGTCTTTCGTATTATTATTCTTACGAGTTTTGTGGATAATAACGATATAATTTTGGTAAATATGTATGTATATCCTAGAGATTTACACGAAACACTCAGTAACGAAACACTTGGCAAGCAAAATGCTATCGAGAAAAATGTATATGTGTGTGTATACATACACGGTAAAAAAAATCAGTCGAATTCAATTTTCAGATGAATTATTAGGGAACAAAATACTTACCAAGTTGATGAAGGGTCCAAGGCAGTTTTTCATGTTTAGTATTTTTTTTTTATCTTACAAATTTGTAATTTATTTTAACATAAAAGTGTTCATGGAAAAGTCGTTTCCGTTATCAAGGATTTGTTATAGAGGCTAATATGTAAGTTCATCATTATTACATTAGACCTTTTAACGTAAGAAATTTACCTGAATCTTGCATGTACATTTCATTTCGTTCTAACGCAAGACTTATTTCCGTGCCATTCCATATAAAACTGTTCGAGTCTTAAACCATGCAAAAATACTACTGCAACAGCGCAATAATTTTGCACGTAAAACCGCGGAAAAAGGTAGTAATTTATGGGCCGCATTATCGGCGACGTAAACGTGTGTTCTCTTAAGGAAGACATATAGCAGACGCGATAGCGCCGGCACTTTTAATGCGACTGAGGGTGGTGTGAGAACCACCTACATTCACCATTACGTCAGAAATAAACAAAATTCGCAATGTCACTTTCAGAAATGATTACATGCATAAACTTTATCTCCGTGTTTCTGATGTAAGTTGTAGCGTTGATATCTGTTTTAGGTTTACCTACATTTACAATTTACACAGATATAAAGATATAATGCACGGTCTCAAAATGGACTGAGATTGAAAATACATTTTTAAACAAAAATTAATGGAATCAATTTATTTTCACATATATCTGTAATGCTTGAAGCCACCGAATTCGTTGCATTTATTTAATTATGTTTGATTTTGTTCTTGGAAAATATTTTGAACCTAATGGTTTAATAAAATACATTCACTGAACAATATATTTTATTTATATTTTCTTCTTTAAAACCGTTTGTTTTATTTCACTCTCGACCTCAGCAGCCAATTTTTTTTTACTCTTAGTGGTAATGACCGCGTCCCTTTTTAAAAACTGCTTACTATAAACTAGACAGCTAAGAAGCATTATAAATTACTAATGCTGAAAAATATTAAAGAGCGGGATACAATAGTGAGATACATTTTGAACATTAGTAACTTATACTCTGATATGATTCCGCCAGGCTTCAAAATGAAAAAAACGACAATTACTGACGTAATGACCTATTTTGTTTCAATTTTAATGATACATTTTTAATGAACGCTGATTACCGTAAATGAAACAGTATATTTACTGTCGATATATTTCTCTTTTTCGGAAATTTCCACATATCTTTTTGTAACATACGTATTTAAATGGACTTGATAAACACAGAATATATACATGTTAACAAACAGTAAAATACATACAAAATTGCAAAGAAAATGTATTGTATACTTGTAAATACACACATACTTATACATTTCTATTTTTTACGTGTAAGTGTTTCATGACTGCAGGCATGTTCTAGAAGCTGGATATTTTTTTTACCAGTAAAATTAACGTACATAAACTACTGCAAAAAATAACAGTAAAACTTAACATTTTTGATGCGTATATAAGTATACCTACACATAGTTTAAGATTAAGTGAAAACTTTACAATAAATTGTTAAATTTTTCTGTTTTCTTACCTTATAATATCCGTTCTTTAAATGTAATCATTGACAAGTAACTTTTAACCGCATAGTGTATATTTTATCAATGTAAAATTACGTCTAAGGAAGCAAACATTTATTTAATATATTACAGTCATTTGGGGTAAATTTGTACCAGTCAGGGCAACTTTGTATCACCAGCATAGTTTAATTTCAAATGACATATCTAAAATTTTATCAATATGGTTATGTTCCTGATGAAAAAATTTACTAACAATGTGGTCTACATAAAGGTTGAAGGCCAAAGAGCTATATATAGCCTAATAGAAAATGCGTGGTACAATTTTACCCCAAAAAGGTACAAAGTTACCCCAAATGACTGTAATTGTTACTGCATGTAGAGGAAGCCGAAATAAGTTCTTAGGCCTAATTAGTATAGCCAGCCTCTATTATAACATTTATTTAAAGTATAAGACTAAAGGAGTTAATATGTTAACTGAAATTATCATGACGTAATAAATGTTGTTCCTGAAGTAGGTAAATTTAACTAGGCGCAGTTAATGATATTTGTAGTAACATTTTATTTGATTTTAATTCTGATAATCAACACGATGCTATTTAAATATTAAGACTGAGTAACTCCTATAGACAATAAACACAAAATAAATTTTTTTACACTAGTCATGCGGATGACATGGCTTAATTAAAGCCCTTTAAAAATGTATACCATTTAAAATACGGCACTAGTACAACGATGTGTATACATTCAAAATTATAATTAGCATTCGGCAATTTGATGCATTGAAATACCTCTGTTGCTATTTCTATTATATTTTATGTAAGATTTCATTAAAAATACATATATTTTATTTAATTGTTACCATGTGTGCTTTATTAGATAACTATGTCACTGAGATTTCTGCGAACATAATTAATCAGCTCAAAGCTTATTGCCACTAAAACATCATTTTAATTTTCCTTTCAGTGCAAAAATATTGTTGCAAAATTGGTCACTGGAAAGAGATCTTACTGAAATAAAAGTGAGGACTAAACCTGACTTATTAAACGTGATATCATAGATCAGAAAATCAAAAAGAATAGTACCTTTATTTGTGAAGAAGTAATTATTGCACATTTGGGTTACACAATCTTTACGGTTTTTTAATAACATACGCGAACAGTTTCTATGTTACTTCCACAAGAAGAGAATTTTCTGTGAATAAATAACTACAACTTTAGTATTTTAATATACTTCACATTTTGTGAAACGAGAGGCAAGTAAATTATCTGTGTATATAAAGATGTCACTGCGTCTTTATGTTCTTAACGCATGCGCCCCAATAACGTCCATCAGATTGCAACGCAATTTTACTGAGGTGTGCGTACACCCAGGAAAGATTCTGTCAAATAATGTTGTAGGGAGGTGATGCGAAATGGGGCAAATGTGCAGAATGAGTTCCCAATTCTGTTAAGTAAAAAATACTTCCTTAAATGTTTTGCGTGTGCCCGCAAATATTTCTGCAAAATAAAAAAAATTGAGGTGGGCAGAAGTTACGAAACGGGTAGAGGGGCAGAACCGTTAACAAAAATATAATAAAACATTACAACGTATTACATTGCATGACGGGGACAACTAGTTGATAATAAAGTGGGGACCTGAATTCCAAATCATGCTAACTCCAAAATTAAAGAATTAACCAAAAAAGTAAAATATTTTTGTGTGTATTATATTGTGACTGAAATATGTAACTAGTCACAGTAAAATTATTATACATTGATAAGTAACACATTTAGGATAAATGTAAACGCACGCAAAAAAGTATATTAACTTTTATTGCTATTTCTTAAATTCGGGAGTTAGCGTGGTTTGGAACTCGGGTCCCCAACTAATAACGTCGGTACCACAAGGCATAGCTAGTTAAGGGCGTGCGCAGTCTACCGCAATTTTCATCACCATTTTTTTTTATATTTTTTTATTTGCAGCAGGTATTTTTTTTTTCTTTTTTTAGACACAGAATGTGACTAAATTAGGCTCTTATGAAAATTTTTTATCTCTCATAGTTTTCGCGTTATGGCTTGTTAAAGTCATATTTTGAATGTTTCCCTTTTAAGTACTACCCTAAATCCAACTGATATACCAAACTCAGAAAAATCTCAGTGAATAAAGATATTGAAGAAGATACAATACCATGCTTATAAAAGAAAAGAATAAAAATTATATGTATTTAAAGAAAATCTAAAACTGAAAATAAAATTTAAAAAACGCTATATTTTTTTAATACAAATAATTTTTATTCTTTATTTTTATGAGCATTACACTGTAGCCTGCAATGTCTCTTTACGATGTGATATTTTTTAGTTTGGTATATCAGTTTGTTTTAGTGTAGTCTTTAAAACTGAAACATGCGAAATATGACTTTAACAAGCCATTTCGCGAAAACCATGAGAGATAAAAAAATTTCATAAGATCCAAATTTAGTCACATTTTGGGTCTAAAATAAGAAAAAATATACCTGGCTCAAATAAAAATCTTAAAAATGGTGATGAAAATTGCGGTACACCGCGCCCTTAAAGCTCAAATTTATAAATAAAAATTTTAATTTTCCAGTTTACTTGTCAGATGTGTGTCAATAACACGTGTCAGTTTGAAACCTTCACGCTATCTTCGGCCATTAATATCATTTCATTTCAAATTAAAGGAGAATCATTAATTTTAATGCATTTGTGCTAACGAAAATCCATGATTTCTCTTGAATACGGACAGTTGAGAGACATATGTTGTTGGCAGTTAAGTAGGAGAGATTCGTGGGATCTAAAATAATTCAACGCATTTGGATTACATCATCGGATGTAGCGATTCCAGTATAGGTTGTTGCTAAATTGCGTGTCAATACTTGGGAGGAGTTTTAGTGATGTCTAGAGGAGCAAAACTGTTCTATGAACTTGGCCCGAAAGTGCACTCTTACCGTACTACAGGCCTCATAATTAGAGGCACGAGTATTTTGCGTATTAATCTGGTAGCAGCCTAGACTTCTCATTCCTATACACACACTGGCCAGAGTCGAATATCCATTGGCTTATAACCGCACAAGTGGGTAGCCCCACGAATTATTTTATTATTTACTACTGGCTTGCAACCTCCAAATATGTGTCAAAACACCTGTCGTCTAATCACGGAAGTTACAGTGATATTCAGGTTATTGGCGTTCAGCCTGACCTACGATCAATACGCGAAATACTCGTGCCTCTACTCATGACTTACAAAGCATGGCGCACGAATTCTATCGTGTTACTGTGGAACGCTACATTGGACAATGCTTACACTGTAAAAAAAACTTGCTAAAATATTTAGGAAGTTATTATCCCAGACGCAGTATGGGGCAGTTTCCATACTTCCGTCTTGAAAATATGCAAACTTGTACAGTTGTTACAATACAAGTCTGGTAACTTCAGTATACATTTGACTGTTTTATAAATAAGTTTGGGAGTGCTACCGTTGATGTCTGGGAAACAGTTTACCATGCCCACTTCATAACGCTCCTATACTGGTAAATATACAAACTACTTTTAGAGTGTACCGTCCAATGAAACACGGCTCATTTAGCGTGTAGTGGCTAACAATAGCTGCAATGGCATTCCACAGTAAAACGATCCAGCTCACACGCTATGCACTGTGTGGCATACACTGTGAACTAAAGTGCAGAAATGGTGCATTTTAGAACCTATGCCCTTATATTTTGTTCCTTTACATGTGAGGATCGTTTCTCCAAATTGTTACCGGAAATTTGCCATCCTGCATAGGCCTATAGATACAAAATTTTTTTTGGTGGAATCATACGATTGTGGCATCCATCGTCCAAGATATGCCTGCAGACCATGACGAGTGAGGTTATGTGTTCTTACATTCAGACATGTGTTCAAGGAACGTTTTCTGCATAAGGCAGTTCTGTAGTCAAAGTCTCCGTGTTATTCCCCGTTTACACATGAAACCTGTTTCACTCTTCATTGTGTGTATGACAGTAAATACATCCATATGATGGCTGCTAGAAACTCACATACCACAGGCATGTGATTACACCACGAGTAACTTTGGACAACATGTGGTCTCGCATAGTCTATTACCAATTTATAGGACCGTAACCTTAATCCGCACGCTTATAGGTTCCATTGCTTCATACAAGACACTTTTCTCGAGTTGTTCGAGGACGTACTGTACTAAAGTTGATATGTGACCGCATGTGAGAGTAGTGTGTTCCACCTATGCGTCATAATTTGTTAGTGAGCATTTCAACCAAGTATTTACAGCCAGATATATGTATAGAAGAGGCCGTGCAATGCTAAATATCGCTTAATAATCTGCCAACCCACTAAATTCTTCATGTCGGGCCACGTAAACAGACTTGTCTACGAGACGCCAATGTACACGACACAGAAACTCGTGGCACGCTTTGTATACATATACCTATAGCAGCCAGTGAAGTGGGACAAAATAAATGCCAACATTTTCAAGAATGTACGACGGCGCATTGAAGGCGTTAGAAACATTAAAAATTGAGGTCGGACCTTGGAACACCTGTTATAACTGTGTGGTAAAAAATCAAATGTAGTCATTACTTGGTTAATGAAACCATTAGCAAAGCGCATGTTACACATATTACATTGAAACTAACGATATTACATAATTAGAGATGATGACGGTATATCGCGAAAACGTTTTGCGCCAACATAAACTTTAAAACGCTATATTTTCTTGTAACACATATGATTCGTAGATACACGTCTGACACAAGGTGGCTGTCTGCAAACCAATAGCAGGAATCAAATATTACAATAGCGGGATTCTTATTGGTTCAGTCAAATAGGGCAACAGCTCCACGTACAAGTCAAAGCCAATAATCTTCTGGTAAGTTGAACGTGTTTTGAAATCCAGCCTATAGTCAAGTTTTCCCGCGATAAACCATAATCTCTATACATAATATATAATTAGGGTGAGGAATATTTCGCGATTTCAACGACCAACAGGCTAGAATCCATTATCCTGCGTATACCGAAGCCCTACTATTTGTCCATTACCTGCTACTCATTCAGACAGCAGACAATGAACGAATAGACGGGGCTTGAGTATGCATAGGACATTGGATTCTAGCATGTAGATAATTAAACTTGTGAATTTTTCCTAGCTCTATATATAATATAAAAGCCCTTGTCTTCGTGTGACCCACATAAACTATTGCAATGTGTGTTTCTACCCGCCAGAGTACAAGCTTCTGTTCTCAGAAGTTTATAATAAATGGCTTAGTTTAACTCTGGGCGTAAGGATAAAATAACTTTCGTTTTCATTCGTTCTTATTTGTTTATATATCATCTTCACATGTCACTAAACACGTTAGAAAAATTTGAACAAGAATTAAGAGGAAGTCAACACACATTGCTTAATTAAATATATATTAGGATTCACATCAGAGCTGTTACGTCTCCTGTATGCAAAAAAGGATTTACCGATTTGTTTACTAATGACTGGCAGCTTCTGTAAGTTAATGGAGGATATTTCGAAGTATTTTTGTTTTCAGGACGCTTTACTCCCTTACAATTAAATTGCTGGAAAACATGTTCTTGTATTTTCGTGTCTTTTTTTTTTTGCCAAGTGTATCACCTAATAAGGTCTGTAACATAATTACATATACACGTTTTTGCACGAAACAAACACACAAAAAGCAAAAAACGCGAATTCTTGGCTAAATTGGAGTCCAAATTTTATGTGGCAAAACGTATGACGAAATTTTACGTGTACAATGTGGCAACACAGCACGGAGATAGTCCCCTCTTGCGGTACACTTCGGGGTATTATTTTGTGTATGTTCTGACAAGTAAACATAGATTCATGTTTGGACTGCTCAGGATTTTAACCTGCGCCCTTAATATGCAGGTCATAACAATAGTAGTAAGGTAAGTGTGATATCTGTGGAGTGCAAGAAGGGGGCCTAACTACAGAGTTATGTGCATGTAAAATATCCTTGTACAACTTGTTTGCCACTTACATTATGTCTCCAATTTAGCCCAGGATTCGCAAGGTGAGCTCATTGTGCGTTTTCTTCAGGACACCTCCTGTATGATAAAGGACGTATTGTGTATAATGTAACGACATCCGAACTAACTTGTTTCCAAACTTATCAACCAAGTACCAGCGTCACTGAATTCTACAGTTTTCAACAAAGATATTACCAAGTCTAACACTAAACAAAACAGGAATTGTTCCACAGTCATACTGTCGTCTTAAGAAGACACTTAATTAACTTTTAGTAAAATAAGTCGCTGTTTACTGGAATTTATACAGTACTGATGTTTAACACAGATTTTAATTAAAAATTTGAATGTTCCATGTTTACGTTATATGTTGTGGTTGTGACTGTTGTACTAATTATTTTTGAACCATAATAGTACGAACATAACTGTATCAGAAATATCTGTAAACAAATTGGCCAGAAAAATTAGGATCTCAAACATGACACGTAAATTGAAATGAAATCAGTTGCGTAGTTAAACAGATCAGAAATCAAAGAAAAGAGTTGTTCTTATAAAATTACAAAGAAAGGGTGTGTTGATAAGAGCCCTCGCGAGGTTGATAAGTGATAAAATATACATCTCAGGAATTGAACTTGTGTATGGCCAACCTGGTTTCTTATTTCGAGAATTTTCCAAAATCAGTCCTTACTAAAGCTGGGTTGGTATATTGTTACAAGCCCTAATTACTATTTACTCATTTCCTTTTCGTAACTGTACCGATACTTAGTGCATTTCGACGTCACATATAGTTACGCAAAACATATAACACGTTTAAAATAGCTTCATAGATTAAAAAAGAAAAAACTGAGCACTCTAGTCCGTTGAAAAAATAAGTCTTATTATTATTATTGTTATTACTATCGTTATCATCATCATTTTACTTTTGGTCTTGTAAAATATGCTGGAATATTTTTTAAAACTTAATCCGGTTTATCTTGTTGAGCTCCAATCTCGGACATACATGTAAGAGTTTGAGAACATTGCAAACATTTAATCCGTAAAAACGTTGTGATTCGTGCAGGGACCATTGAATTATAAAATATGCCATGAAAGTTTCATTTGTAAAAAGAGAGAACATTGTCCAGTTTAAGGTCGCACCAAAATGTTTGTCCCTCCCTCTGTTTGTTACTCTGCAGAAGTAGGATACAGTCACTATATTAAGTATAAAACAGTTCGCTAACGTTTGCATTTATCAACACAAACTCGGTTCTACAGCAAATAAACTTTTATGAGTAGCAATTCGTTGATAACACTTAAGGGATTCCAGTTAACTGGTTCCCGCTGTTGGATTTATTACAATATTCTTGTGTTTCGAAACTTCATACTTCATGAGAGTCATTTGACAGTTTAATTCATCCCTTGACTCAAGTTAAATAAAAACACTTACCTTTATTCCAATTTTGCACGCAGGGAAATTTAAAGTTGCAACTAACCAGGATGGTTTTTCCCCGTCTTCTTTCGCAACTATACGTTATAAAATGTTTGGTAATTTTCCTATAAGCGAGATATATAAAATCAACCTGGTATGGGAATTAAACAGTATAATATTGTATCATTCCGGTACGAAGATGGTATATTATCTGTAGGCGCAACTTTACGTATACTTTAATGGGATACACACCATAGAAACTTTATACGCAAGTTCTTTGCACTCCTATACGCACATATGGAACAGATCTTAATAATTTCTTACGGTTCATTTCATAACTACTTAAACACATCACCTCCAAAACTCAGTTATTTCTGCCACTTATTGATTAAAGCATCTAGACTTCTAAACTCACTTTATGTTCTATCACGGTAAACTGGTACTGATTCACAGTTGGGACGCTTCTTAATTTGGTACTTGTGAAAAGAGTCTGGCCTTTACATTGGTTGGTGGGTTACCGAGGTAATTTTTTCTCTGCGATTGCATATCGCCACTGGTCAATCGTAATTCATTCCCGAGCATTAAAGATCTCTGAGTTAAACGTTGTTCAGCATATTTACACTTTACCTGCATCTTAAAACCTCGTTTGATTGATGGCTAAAGCTGAGTTTTAACTACTGGCCGTAATGGCTTTGTAAGAAGCTTTCTAAATATGCGTACATTTCCGGCTTATTTTAATAAAAAAAGGTAGTTAAGTGCTCAGCATTACCAAAAGTGTAAAGAAAATAAGTTACTTACGTTTAAGATATTTTACCTGAAGAAAATTTGTAACCAGTGTACAAATTAATACTTATATTAATCGAATAAACACCTATAATAAATATTTCAAAATAATGGTACTTTTCATTTAACAAATTTTATAATTTTCTGTAGGTAAAGTTTTATTCGGTGTTACACTTTAAATCAAGAAATATTCAAAACAACATTTAAAAGTAATATTTACCCCTATGAGCAACGGATTATTCATTTAATTAAAATTACATTCAACTTGCCTCCAAAAAAATACAACATGACGTTTGTTAAAGATTTTTAAAATACTTAACATAATTGTGTTTTAAGTGTAAGAAAACAGCAACAAATGTGAAAAATATTTTTGAAAGGTATACAATGGAAAATTTAACCCTACTAGTGTCAAGAGCCGAAATATCGGCATTCTTTGCCTGTGCAAAAAATGCCACAGTCCGATATATCAGTCCTTTAATATTTTTAATGTAGTTTACAGATTTTTGAAAGGATTTTTTATTGAAAAAAATATGTTTACGGTTGCAATGGATTAAGGGAACCATTAACTGCAAGTAAAACTTTTTCTAACTTGATCACATTCATTGGTATCGAGTTATTTCAATTTTTAATATATTTATTGCAAATGTCTGAAAAATTTGATGGCATTTTTTCTATATGTACCTCGAAGAGTGTTGGGGTAAATAGTATAGTAACGAAATATACCGCTGTTAATTGCATTTTATATAAAAAATATTTTAGCACAGTAATTTTTACATTTTCGTGCAAATAAGCAAAAGTATTACTATAGTAACTCTTTTAAACTTTAAATATCATGTTTGCTAAGCCCAAATCATAGTTGCAAATTGTGTTTGGTGTCCTCAAAAACGTAGTTCAATAACAGTTTGAAGTAAATTAAAAAAATTCTGTCGTAATGTTCAAATTAGAAACGCATATTACGCAGCGTTCCTGGCTAAATATAGTTAATATTTTATTCCGCATCAAAATACAGAATTTTCTTTGTAATTTTAAGCATTTCTGCTCTATACTGTAGTGTACTTGCTTAGAATACCTGTGTTATTCCAACTCCCACCGTCAAGTATATATGAAGAAAGGGCTCCGGCTAGCTGGACGGTGTAAGGAGGAGTATCCGCAACATAATTAAATAGAAATATAGTACTAGTGTTGTAGTATAAGTTAGCGAATCGTATATTAAGACACAACACTGTCGAAGTCCTACAGCATAACTTAAGGTTCAAACTACTTTGAAAAAGCACGTGAAAGCTGAACATAGTATTTAATATTTCCAAGGACACATAATTAAATTTGGTGTGAGACTCTTAAAATAATTTGTAATCGAAAAGTTTAATTAGGTTAAGAACTATACCACAAACATCAGTAAGTCGCCAGTCCAAATACCATTGGCCTATGAACTAATTTTATGACAACAGTTCTCCATTCTACCATCAATTTTGACTGGCATTTTAATTGTCGAAGTTGCTACGGTGAAGTTTAGGTAAAGATTATTATATTGCAGCTACGGCTAAAATATAAGAGTATACTATATGTATTAAACTCTTCTCCATAATACTATACGCTGAGATGTGAAGTGGGTTTCTGCCGCCTTCTTCCAGGTCTGCATTATCATACATGCATAATTATTCCGTCTTCTTCCCCGAACAGGCGTACGAATTTCTTGCCACTTCCCTTTTACTGTTGTTGACATATATATCAACACTCTGTTCTCTCCATCCAAAGTGAAACAACACAAACAATACACTACTACTGAAAAATAACATTAACATTCTCCCTGGAACTGCTCACACCATAAGACCAATACTACACACAAAATATCTTTACATGCACATTTAAGTTACGTAGTGCTAATTTACTTATTCCGTTTGTTAATTACCTGGGTTAGTTTATACTAAAATGATTTTCTGTAGGTTCACTAACGTCCAAACGTTATCCTACAATACCATTAACTTATGTTTAACCTCGTTGGACTCGCATTCCAGAGGTTCAGGGATTGATCCCATTGTGATTTCGGTTTTCCATTGTTTCTCCAAATTGCTCTAGGCGATCGCTTCGATGGTAAAGTCTATTTCATGTGACTTGTTGGTATTTTGACATTTCTCTTGTGAGAAATGTGCCAAGCAGTTCAATTGTTTGGAGCTTAAAACCTACCTGGCTTCCTGGAAAAGCACGGTCTCCGCAAACCTGTGTACAGACACGTTTCTCAGAAGTGAACTGTCAAAATACGGAACACTTACATGACACAGACTATATCTTAATATAAGCCTCTGTAGATTTATTTCCTAATCTTCCTTGTTGTGTAAAAGATGTGACAAACCTTTTCGAATGGACCTGCTGTCGACGAGAGATAAAACTCAACGAAAAAAAGTATAAAAGTACATTCCAGCAGTTTTGACTGTAGATTTTGTTGCATCAAATTTTTTTGGCTTTACGAGTTGACGTTAACTCATACGATGGAAACACTTTAACATTTAAAACAGTTCAATTAATAGCGTCACGTTTTACTGAGCTCTAGTCTAATTAGTCTCTCACATTTTAATTAAGATTTATAGCTATAGTGTCAAAATTTTGGAAGTAGAAATGCGTAATTTAGGCAATAACATTCACACATATTGCATCCTATTTATGTTCGGGCGGTCTCAGGTTTCTACAGAACAACATTTAATTCATCAGAAGCCTTCGTTGCAGACAGTAATAAAATGATAATTAATCTACGTACATCCTCTGAAATGTATTTCGAATGAGTTCACGTAAACGATCATAAATTCCGGATTGCTAAAGCTCCTAATATGTATTAGCAGGCTCGTCTCATATCTTACCTTAAACTTGTATCTAAATGTGCCCACTCATTTAATGATTATCTAAAATTCAAAAGAAGAAAATTTTGTCTTCCTTGGCAACCTCTTAAAATTATTCCTCGAGATGTAAACTAATGTAAGTTAAATGTGTTTCTTTTATATGCAGTGAAGGAGTAACTAGGCTAGTCGGAATTCGTATACGTGCACTCCCACGCTCTTTGCACGCTTGTGGAGAAGCAATAAGAATGTATTAGTTTACAGACCTAGATAATTGTTTAAATTTGTTGTAAAGTCTTTAAAAACATTGAACATGCATGCCACGAAGATAACGTGAAGTTGATTGTAAAGAAAGGAACTGTTAAGCTGGATTTACAATGCCTCGGCGATCCCGACGCAACAGTCACGACACAAAAAATGTCAGCAGCAACCAATAAAAAGCAAGCGAAAGTCCGACAAAATAATCAAAAACAGATAAATTTCATCCAATGTATCTTGACTTCAGTAAATTTTCGCGCGAGACACTCACTGCTTATTTATAAACAAAGCAACATCGTCGTTTGTGAATCGATAATAGATTACCGTTTTTTTCTAAAGTACTTACATTTCAACGAAGAACATTATGCATTATGTTTGAGTTGCCATTTATTTTGTGATTTTTTTACAGTTTCATTCGTGCTTTCGTGAAACAGCTGATTGAAATATTTCATTAAATACTTATTTTTATGACTGCCGACGGCCATAACACGATGAGCCACGTGTTGGCATGTAGGAGCATTGTAAACGCTACCAGAATCGTTGTGGCTGTCTTGTTTAAAGAACTGTTTTGTCGACCTCGTTGGGGCATTATAAATCCACCTATACACTTGATGCGAAAAAATTAGCACATTTTTTTTAAAGTAAGATACTCCAAATTGAGAGCCCAGTCAAACTGTAACAGAACAGGCAGACGTAAACGAAAAAACAAACCAAAATAAACTCTGATTGTTAAATTATAATGCGATTCGACAGACAACAGTTAACAACGTACAAGGGATTATACGTCAACCGACTACACAGCAGTCAGCAAGGAAGCCAAGAAATTGCAAATTATAAATTAATGCAGATTTTTACAATATACTAACTGGACACACAGACGAAAACAAACACTGAATGTGCAATTAAAATGTAAATCGTCAGACATGACAATGGAGAGCACACAGATCACTATAAGACAACAGACGACACAGTCGATTCTCAGTATAATTTTATGTTTAGTGTTTCTTTTTATTTGTTTCTTGTTTATGTCTATCTATTCTGTTGCAATTTGACTGAAATCTAAATTCGGAGTTTTTGGAGTTAAAAATATCTGATAATTGTTAGCACCAAGTACGCAATTTCTTTACTTTACAATCAACTGCCTTGCTGTCTTTGTGGTTTGCAAAACCACTGTTTTACATTTTTTTTTTTAAATCTACGAATCATCAGCTATTGTGACAATGCCTTAAGAGGACGTGGTACATAATTCAACACCAAAAAAAATTAATCTAGAACTGTAGATTTCTTGAAGAAAATTTGCGAAAGTTAAACAATAGCAATCCTGGACATTAGTTTAAGCCAACGTTTTAAACAAAGTAGTTTCCAGCGTTACGAAGGCACAATCTCTGACTCTGGAAATTCGGGCATTTAACTGCGGTGCAACAGATCACGCGTAACGAATTAGTTATTCTGTATAAATATTTGCTCAAATAGTTGGCAAATACCATTATCGAGGATTGTCATTGAGTATGTTATCCATATTGGCTTCGAAAAAAACGTATAAATCAATTGATGTTTTCAGCGTTTACTTATCTACCACGATCTCTTAACTTCGCCACAGGGAAAAATAAAGACGATTTATTATTATTTTTATTATTATTATTATTATAGAATAAATAGAGCGTACATTCAAACGACTAGCTATGAAATTAAAAATGTAGGGCGTTTTTGTGGAGTGCAGACGCTCTCCTCATTTCACTGTTTTTAAGTGGTTACAATTTTGTTAATCTCTTAATCTCTTGAAAAAACCTTAACTAGAACTTTGGTACATGCCTCAGAGTTCTGATAAATGCGAAATATGCGATAAACCGTTGTTTGGTAAGCAAAAACGTATTTACTGTGAGGTCAGCTGTGGTGTGCGTGTACATGCAACATGTGTTAAACCTCAAGATCCAACAACTGAAGCCACCTACCTGTGCAACAACTGTGAACAACGGGATACGACAGACACCACCATGTTTTCGCCTAAGAAAAACAGCGAACCGATTTCATTGGTTCTAACAGATGGTTCTTCCAAGGAGGTACTTTCAGCATTATCGTCTCTTGGTGACAATGTCAAAAGGTGTTTGCTTCCCGAGCGATAAAATTGACTCACTTACAAACCAGGTAACTGAACTTAAAGAAGAAAATACTCTTTTGAAACATCTACTGGTCTCCGAACTTCAAGAAGTGAATTGAACCTTCGAATCGTTAAAGGATCTTCATAACCTCACTTGTAACGGCATTAACGATGTTCCAGATGGAAAAGAAACTGAAGTTACTACGGGCAATAAACCTCCTTCCACCAAGATCGTTACATATAGTGACAAAGTCAAAGGCTCCACATCGCATCAACATCGCACTAAAACTAACACAAACAACAAAAACAAACTGATTGATGTTGACCAACTTTCGATATCCGAATGCCATATGGAAAACAATGGCGAGACAACTGATGACGTGGAAGGATTCATTGAACACCACAGGCGGCGACACTTGCGGACCCAAGAGTCAACCGACAAGAAACGAGTGTGCGAGAGGCAAACTTCCAAGAAATCTATTCAACTTGGCGCACGCAACACAGCTTCGTTAAAAACTGTTGTTAAACAAGTGAGGCCTAGGATGAAGGCTTTATTTATATCGCGCTTTGCTGCTGACGTCACTGAGGACGAAGTGGTAAACTATATAAACACTGAAATAAAAATGAAAAATTTGAAAGTGGCCAAATTGAAAACAAAATATGACTCTTATTCTTCTTTCCATGTTGCGGTTGAGGAATCTGAGATTTACAGTATTTTTAACACTGTTTTTTGGCTCTCCAGCTGCCTTATTAGCCCTTTTCATGGTAAACTGTAGGAGTCTCAGCTTTTCTCCCAGGCGAATGCTACTTCTGACCCTGATGTTAATTTAAATCAGGTGGCCGGAGGCGCCTCTTCTTAAATCACCTCTTTATTATCTATGCAGGCATCTTTAAAAGATATTCACCTTTACTATCAAAATGTAAGGGGTCTACGGACAAAAAGCCAACAGTTTGAGGAAAATCTTTTAGTGTCTAATTATCATATAATATGCTTAACTGAAACTTGGCTAAATTGTAATAGTGTTAACTCCCAATACTTTCCCAGCTATTACAATGTTTTCCGATGTGATAGAAAATATGACGATATTATTAGTAGGGGAGGAGGTGTGCTGATTGCTATTAAATCCCTTTTTTATCCCCTACCTGTATGGAAGCCTGAGTTTCAAATTAACAATCTTGATGCTGTTTGGATAGAACTTACATTTAGCAAAATAAAAATTCTCATTGGTAATATATGTTTTCCTCCTCAACTTGCTGTGCAGGAGTTTAAAAGCTGTTAAGATACTCTAGAATACAAACTATCAAATTATCCTCATCATTTTATTGTGGTTGGTGATTTCAATATACCAGGGATTGACTGGAAAAATCATCATGCCCAAAATATTGAACATTATTACAATAAACAAAAAGGACTACTGCTGCTAGAAAATATTAACTCACTTAATCTTACACAATTTAACTTTACTAAACCTGATAAGTCTCTCTTAGATCTAGTCTTTTGTAATAATTACATTACTGAAGTTTCCCGGTCTCCTGAACCTTTGGTTAGTGAAGATGAATATCATCCTGCAATTGTATGATCCTATCAGCCTGAAGTTTCACAACTAACATATAATAATACTTACTTTTTCTTTCGAGATTACCGCAACGGTGACTATCTCTCATTGTATTACGCCCTAAAAATATTTGATTGGAGTCCTATCCTTAATATGAATAATGTTAACCTCATGGTTGAATATTTGGCTAATAACACTTTAAAAATTATTGATACTTACATACCGTTAACCTTGATATCTAATAGAAAATACCCTGTTTGGTTTTCCTCTGCTCTTATTAAGATTTTTAAGAAAAAAGATAATCTTTACAGAAAGTATAAAAATCAAAAGAATGAACAAAATTATTCAAATTTCTCTGCGAAGCGCAAATTGGTGAAGAACAAAATTAGAGCTGATAAAAGGATTTGGCTTCTTGAAATAAATAACCATATTAAACGTAATCCCAAACAATTTTGGAAGTATGTAAAATTGATGAAAGATGGTCACCACCCTAACTTAACAATTCTAAACAACGGTAATTTAATACAAGATCCAAGTGAAGTAGCTAACCTGTTTGGTCAACATTTTGCTGAGATCTATGAAAAACCTTCTCAAACTTCCAATATACATTTCACCTCTGATTCTAATACTCACTTACTTATCCCTAAAGTCAACAATAGTTTAGTACTTTGGTCTATCAAAAATCTTAAATCTAGTAAATCTTCAGGACCTGATGGTATCCCTAATTTTATAATTAAAGCCTGTGCTGAAATCTTTGCCCCCAAATTAACTAAGGTTATTAATACTAGCTTGTCTTGTGGTATTTTTCCTAACATGTGGAAACAGGCTAACGTAATTCCTGTTTTTAAAAAAGGAGATAAACATAATCTTAATAACTACAGGCCTATTTCGCTGCTTTGTACATTTTCTAAAGTAATTGAAAAAATAATACATAGACATATTAATTTTCATTACAAGAATATAATATCCAATTGTCAACATGGTTTTCAATATAAAAGAAATACTACAACTAATTTATTTGATTACATTAATGAAATTTATAGTGCTGTCATATCGAGAGGTCAATATGATGCTATATATTTTGATCTAAAAAAAGCATTTGATACTTGTTAACATTCCATCATTCTACATAAACTTAAGAACTTAGGTCTCGATTGTGCCTATATTAAATGGATTCAAAGCAATCTGATGAACAGAACTTTTACTGTCAAAGTTAAGAATGTCTTTTCCACTTCCTTTCTTGCATCCTCTGGCGTACCTCAAGGTGGCACTTTGTCCCCTCTTTTATTTAATTTGTTTATTAATGATATTGTACAACAATTAAAATTTGCTAATTGCCTATTATATGCTGATGACCTGAAAATATTTGCTAAAATTA
>PNEQ01109962.1:0-11351 GCA_003012365.1 Medauroidea extradentata
TTCTACTGGCAGGGAACCAGGACGGACGTCGGAATTTGTGAAGGTGCGGTGCGGAGTTATTAAAGTTTAACGTAACATTTCAAGTCTGTTCACAATACATCATGGGAATCCATGCCATCGCACACAACTACCAGGTAACCTCCATTAAACTATAGTTATGCACTAGGCGAAAGTATGTCCATGGAAATTTCCACTCGGGGAAAAAACCTGCGTCGTAACCAGAAACGTTAACTGCAGCTGAGGTCAAGTTGACACCATCACAAGACAGATGTACTCATTTTGTCAGAGGTGTTTGAAAACTTCAGAGACTTGTGCTTAACCACATACGGACTGTATTGTGCACACGTCAGCGCCCTGGGTTTTATCTTCGACGCCATGTTGAAAATGACTGGCGTCGAATTGGAACTGTTTACTGACTACGACATGCACATGTTCATCGAGGAAGGGATTCGGGCGGCATAGCACAGTGCATCAAGTGTCATGCAACTGCCAACAACGTGTACGATCCCAGCTCGTATGACTCTAGCAAGCCGTCCACATACTTGCAATACTTGGACGCAAACAATCTTTATGGTCGGGCCATGTCTCTGTCCCTACCAAAATGTAACTTCGAGTGGGTAGACACCAACATCGATGTCTTGTCTGTACCAGACGATGCTGCGAGGGGTTACATTTTGGAGGTGGATGTCGAGTACCTCGCGACCCTATATGAGCAACATAAAGACCTGCCATTTCTGCCCATGAACCAGTGTCCACCAGGCTCGAAACAAGTGAAACTAATTACCACACTGTACTACAAAACAAACTATGTCGTTCACTACAGGAACCTGAAGCAGGCGCTGGAACACGAGCTGAAGCTCGAGAAAATACACAGTGTGCTCCAGTTTGAACAGTCCGCGTGGATGCAGCCCTTCATCGACGTCAACACTGCAAAAATACAGGCGGCAAACAATGATTTTGAAAAGGAATTTTTTAAATTGGCCAACAATGCAAGTTTCGGAAAATTGCTCGAGAATACGAGAAAACGTCAAAAAATGGAGCTGATCTGTAGCGAGAAAAGAATAAAGAAACTAGTAGCAAAACCAACATTCATTGACAGAACAATATACAGTGAAAATGTCACTAGTACACTTCCAGCACGAATCACTTCTCTTGGACAGACCTATATACGCAGGGTTCGCGGTACTGGACTTATCTAAAACTCTAATGTACAGGTTCCACTATAATATAATGAAGACGCGGTACGGTGACGACCTTGAACTCTTGTACATGGACACTGACAGCTTCGTGTATTAAGTCAGGACATATGATTTTTACCGGGACATGTACACAGATGCAAAATTTATGGAAGAGTTTGACACCAGTGGCTACCCCGTCGACCAACCTTGCTACTCGACAAATAACAAAAAAGTAGTAGGAAAATTCAAGGACGAGGCAGGAGCTGACATTATGACCGACTTCGTGGGCCTCCGTACGAAACTGTATGCTTACATGTGCAGTGGTAAGGTAACACAGAAAGCAAAAAGCATACAGAAGAGTGTTATGAAAAACAAAATTAATTTTAAAGATTTCATAACTGTGATGCAACAACACTGCACGCTCAGAGTGAACACATACAGCATTCGATCACACAAGCATACCCTTTTTTCAGAATGTATGAACAAATTGGCATTAACGTCAACGGACAACAAGCGACACATACTTGAAGACTGAGTACACACGGTACCGCATGGATATGATGAGATATAATTATTTATTCTCCACAAACATTTTCACTCGCAGCACACCCAGGACCGTGCAAGAGGCATTGTTTTCTTGTCAGGTAGTGCTGTATTCTTTTTGCAATGTGCTATATTATTTCACCATACTTCTGTTGCTTTACCATTATTTCTTTCGGCGTTGCTTCAAGAATTTTTTGCATTGTTTTTTCCCCTAAACACTCGAGAATCTGTGTGTTGATTGATATTCATCACTGTTTTTATTTCACAGCACAATTGAGACCGTGCAAGAGGCGTTGTTTTCTTGTCAGATAGTGCTGTATTATTTATGCAATGTGATATATGCTTTCAACATACTTCTGTCATTTTACCATTATTTCTTTCGGCGTTGCCTCAAGACTTTTCTGCATTGTTTTTTCCCTAAACACTAGAGAATCTGTGTGTTGTTGATATGCATCCCATGTACAAGTGACATTAACACCCAGTTTCCTTGAAGAAGAGCTACAAGTAAAGAGACGTACAGTGCATACACTGCGATGAATAACTGAATGTGAATTAGAGAATGTGGTGTAACCCCGCCAGAGCTCTGTGAAAGTTTTGAACACAAGGTTTTGAAGGTCCCAAGCCCATAAGGGGGAGGGCACTTCATTCTTAAATAAGGTGGAATAAATTGGAGTAGCCTGAGAAAACCTACTGAAGAAATTTGTATTGATGCATTCCTCCAGGGAATCGAACCTGGATATAACGAAGTTCGTAATTCATGGGTTAATAACAGTGGAAAAGGGACTTCTTCCTATTGGCTAGTGGAAATGGTGGTGGGGGAAATGGCACATAAAGTCGTTGGGGAAAAATTAATTATTTTTGGAAAGGAAAGGGTGGGTTGGAGGGGGTGTAGTAGTTTCAGCAGGTTATAACACGAATGTCAGTGAGAGGGGAAAGTAGGGGAAGGGGGAATTCATCACGTTTCTAACAGCCAATTACAGTAAAGGAATGGGTAGTGGTAGCAGGAGGGGAATAATTTAATATATACATGTAAAAAGTGGGGGGGGGGAGGCAGTGTGTCAATGGAGCTCGTCCAAGTAAGATGTGTCGGTAGTTGATTTAATTAAGTAATTTTTATATGAAAGGTATTTTTTAAATAGTTTTTATTAATAAGTATTTTATAAAGATTTTAATTATTAAATATGTGCAGGGGTTATAATGGAATGCTAAATCGAAAAATTTTTCGGAAGAAACACTAAGATAGCGGCAAGAAACCAGATGGTGTCCGGAAACAAGATGAAGGTAATATTTTTTTTCGGAATTTTTTGACATTTTTGAATTTTTTTGAAAATTTGTATATTATTTTTAAAGTTTCGATATTATGGAAAATTTTGGTAATTTTTTTAATGTTTGAATTTTTTTGAAATTTTCGAAATTTTGTAAAGTTTTGGTAATTTGACACTCAATGTCTAGCTCATGGTCACAGTTAAAGGTCAAGGTCAACCAACATAGCGGGGACTCCTCACTCGGCAGGGCTCCTCACACCGGCTCCTGTAATCATACTACTAGCCCCTCGTTTGATCGTCAACTGTAAGCTTTAGGCAGCACCTTTTCTGCTACTTATGCAACTGTTACTTTTAAATAACTTACTTAGCTTATGCTTACCTTGTATTATACACAATACACTGAAGTAATCGTTAGCAACACAAACATTACTTTAAGGGCCACTTTTACAACTCTGTGTTAAAAGTCCTTGTAACTTAATCATTAGTTACGGCTAACCATTTGTTAACATTGCAATTGTGTTGTACAACTCCATTTTAGGGTTCTTGTTAATTTACAAAAGGATGCTTTCCTGAAAAATCCTGTTAACATAAAATTTGCAAGCCGAGCGCTGATTGGCTATTAAATTTTCATTTACAATATCTATGGTCTTGCAAAAAATTATTCCTCCTGTGCTTTTCATCTATGGTGTTATCGCACTGTTGTGAGTTAAAGTTAACCTCAAAATTAATGGCAGAAGAAAAGGCGAAACGTGAAAGAAGTGTGAACTTCTCAGCTTTCGAGGATAGCCTTCTCGTTACTCTAGTGGCTGAATTTAAATCCGTGCTGGAAAATAAACAAATGCAATAACGTGGAAACAAAAACATGACGAGTGGGAAAGGTTGGCTTCTGCTTACAACAGCCAAAATGGTGGTGTATTCAGAACGGCAGCGAACTTGAAATTGAAATACGTTTATTTGAAAAGAAAAGCACGCCAAGTTTCTGCACACAATAAAAATGAAGTAAGAAAGACAGGGGGCGGTGTTCCAAAATTCATTCAAGACCCTGTTTCAGAACAATTAATTGATATGATTCCTCTGTCAATCGAAGGAATGGTTGCAGAATTCGACTCCGAAGTGGACGTCCATGGTAAGTGTTACAAGGTTTCAAAATTGTTGAGGTAGACTAGTATTGTAGTACTGCAGTCACTTATATTTGTGTCGGGAACATGTAGTTATGTTCTAATGTAAATTTTTTTTTTCACTTTTAAAATGTATTTTTGCCCTGTGCATCACAATTCAAATTTGTAATAAATGGTATATGTAACTTTGAGAAAAGGTGAGGATAAATTTTGAAACTGAGACCGTGACAAATGCACTAACAAAGTTTGGTAGTAGTGCCTATGTAAAATAAATTGTGTGTTAATTACAGGGACACAAGTTCAACCAAATGCTGCTGAAAATGTAGTAGAGGATGATCCAGATGTTCCGACCATGGCATTAGATGATCCAATTATTGCCTCTTCGGATACACCAAATGTGGCCACATTAGATGTATTGGATTCGTCCTGTTCATGGTCAACATGGACACCGAATTCATTGAGGCAACCTGTCACGCCGGCTCTGCAAGTTACAGTCAGTAACTCTCCAACTTCTGCCCATAATAAAGGTAAGCTATTGCATTATGTAATAAAGAAGTAAATGTTAAAATATGTTACTTCTTCTGTACCAGCCTAACAATTAACACTGCCACACTGTTTATTAATGAAAAATGTTTTGTGTTTGAAACATATCAGAAAAAAAACTACCTTATCAATATGTTAATTTATTTAATTTTTAATTTTTTCGAAAACTTCGAAGTCCCACTTGCTCCATAAGCATAGTTACTTTGCGTTTACAAGCTTACATATTCAGAACAGCTGCAAATATCGTGGAATGCCAATATAGGTAACTCAGCAAAAAAAAAATGTGAGAAAAGAATCCGTGCTGCCTGAGCTGTTTACTCTATTATTACATGAAAATTTGTTTTATAGGAAATTAATGTGTATTCAAGGTCCTTGTTAGAATTAGTTAAATACAAATAGGTATACATCATTTTTCGCTGTATTTTAGAGTTACGATATAACTATTCCATCAGTAGACCAAATACATTTATGAGCGCTCCTAACCAGGCAAATGTAAACAGCTCACGCCAGTAGGTTCGCTGTTGTAGGTTGCCTCACACGTTGTACATTGAAAACGGCTCAAGTTTCCCACATTGTTATTCTACACTATTTGGTAGCAGCATTGTTTCATTAATGAAAACCTAGCCTGTTGGACTTAGAAATTCTCCGAACAGAAAAAGATGAACATTCGTAAGGTCCACTTTTTCTTGCTGGCAATGTAGCACATCACCAAAAATATTTTTAGTGGAATTGCAAATTAAATGTGTAAATTTACTAGAACTTGCTAGGAAATGTATAACTATGGTAATAATTCAACAAAAATCAGTGTTTGTGTATATCAAAAGTTGCAATGTGCAATATTTTGTTTTATATGTAAAAAAAATGTAATTTTCTTGAAGTTGGGGCTACTCCTATGATTATAACTAGTTTTGCTCAAGCACACCCCATATATATTTTATTTATATGGGCACACTAAATGTTTGTTCCTAAAAGTAGTCCAGCCGTAAGCACACACAAAGGTTTCATTTAATATGAAAATTATGTACACAGCATTTGGAACAGTGGACGATAGAGACCGAGATTGTAATAAACACAAACAAAAAATTGTTAGATTTCCTAAGAGAAGAGATGTGGTGAGAAAGTGGTATATAGATGGGAAGATCAAGAAATTGGAGAGGCAGATAGATATAAATACTTGTAAGTTATTCTTCAGAATGATTTGCAATGGGGTGAGCAGGTGAAGAGGTTATTAATAGAGAGAAAAGAGGTTTACACAATAATGGTGAGGCTTGTCATGGAATATGTGGCAGCAGTCTGGAATTCATATCTCATAAGGGAAAGTAGATGAGACAGAAGGTACAGGGTAAAAGCTCTAGGGTGAGGCACTCTACAGGAGAAGAGGAAGGTAGAGCGGCTGGTGAGAATGTTCAAAGTAGTGAAAGGTGTTGGATGGTGGGCACAACTAGAAAACAAGGTACAGAAAGGGAGATCATAGGTATAAAATTAAGAGGGTTGGAAAAGGACCAAAAGAGGAAAAACATGAAGGCAAGCACGATACAGGAGGGAACGAGTTGGGAAAGGATGTGGTGAAGGGCACAGGAGCAAAGAGGTTTAAGGAAAGGTTGATGTACAAAGGACAAACAAATGCACCAGTTTGTAGAACTAGTGTCAAATTATGACAACTTTATAACATGTTTTGATTTCACCACATCCGTCTAAATTGCCGCTAAATGGTTTTATAAGATAAAACAAAAGCAACAGATATTGCAGATTTGTGTAAACAGGTGGGGATGAGATTATGAACATCAAAGCATAAATTATTGTAGGCTTTTCTACGTTTACAGTAATTTTGAAAGAAACTTAACCAAGTGTATGAAATCTGTGCTAGTTGGGTGCTGGGTAAGATATTGTCTCATTTTATACGTATGTCTGTGATTCGTCTACTTCTTGTGTTGGGACAGACAAAAATAGTGTTCATTAAACATGAAAACTTATTAAAAGGTTTTAATTACATTTATGTATAAATACAGGTGAAAAATAATTTTACTTACTAAGCAGGACATTTCTTAAAAGGGTTTAACTGTATTACCATTATTCCAATGCAACAAGCAACACATTACAAGTAAAGAATGCACGTGTTTATGTATTAGTACAAACACTGTTTCCTTTAAAGCTTTGCACACTCATGAAGCTCAAAGTACAATGAAATTAAAATTTACTCTACATGTTCTGTTATCCCCAGTTTCAGGGACAAAACCATGGGTATCAAGGAAAAGGCCAACCTTGAAACGAAAATTAAGTTCAGATGCAGATTCGTATGACAAGGTAGTTCAAGGAAGGACCAAGCTCTTGAATTTGCAACACAGTGTATTTCAAAGAGAAGCAGAAGAACGCTCAAAGGATAGAGAAGCAAGAATAAAAAAGGAGGAATTACAGTTCATGTTGGCTATGCAATAGCGGGACATGAGAATCAAACAACAGGTTAAAGTGTATGAATTGCAATGCAAATTATTACAGTTAGAAATTGAACTCAAAGAAAAGCAGTTAAAATGTCGTACAATACTGTAATATTTGTCCTTGGTAACAAACATGTGTTAGCTACTGTATTAAAGAACCACACATTTTAACAATAACATTGATATATCAAGTAACGGAATGTTGATAGGCCTACTAATTGGGATGCTACATTATGGAAAGTACATTGTCATCCATTTGTACTTCATACATAGGATTGTGTTTCAAATGTTATCATAAATAAAGAAAAAACTGTTTTTATTTCTGCAAATGAGTCTGTACTGTTGATGTGTTTTTTTAAAAATGATTTGTAAAGATTGATGTTATGGAAGAAACATTATGTTGTACTTACAAGTTTAATCTTTTTGAAAGTGTTGGAAATTTATTTTCATTTACTTAGGCCACATAACGTTCTGCATTTATTTTGTCTTGGAATTCTGTGTAATTCCTAAATTGTAATATTTTAAACAATGTAGGCATTCTTGGTGTGAGAAATGAATATGTAGATTATTTTGGAAAAAAAAATTAAAATTTGTTAATGGGAGTAGTCTTCTGACATGTAGCAGGTTCTCAGACACAATGATGACGTAATTTCTATTCCTAGTTTTTTTATGCAGCTTCTTTTAAAATGTTATATTTGAAAGAAAAAAAAACTGTTCATAAACCATAACAGCTACGTTCTTACCTATATAAGGTCTTTGATAGCTACTCATGATACCTGAATGAATGATATAATTGTGAATTTTTGGGAAACCATCTTGTTTAGGGGACTGTAAAACGTTGACATTTCCTTCTTGCAACCTATTTAGCAACTCATTAACACAAAGGCTGACAAGCCCAGTAGGATTTACCCTGAAAGGATATTGTAGTCACCAGTGAAATCTACAAAACTGAATGATTTTAATATTTAAACGACCTTGATCTACTTTCATGGTAAATCTAAACACCCTATGTGATAGTTTCAATACTGCAGTCTCCAATTCTTCATGCTTCTGTAGTTAACTACAATATGTACAGTATAAAAATTATTCTTGTTTCATAATTATTTTCATTGTAAAACCTTAATACATACCTTGTTAATGCAAAATTCTCATAATTACAAAGTAGTTTTCCATCCCCTTGGAATGATAAAATATAAAACTTTTATCCTTAATTAAATGTTTCTGCATATATATATATATAAAGCCATATAATGGCAAGTTCTCCAGCAAAAGGAAGTTAGTGTGATAGCAAGAGTAAGTGTTTTGTGGGGATATATGGAGTGACAAAAATTTAAAGAGCATTTTAAAGTTTTTATGAACACCTGATAATACAAACCTTATTTATATAAGCAGAAAAATTTTCTGTCCTTTCAGGTTTATATTAAAGAGATTTCACTGTTATAGAATGGGTTTGTGGCGTGTATTCAAAATACGCCATCATACCGTAAAAACCCTTCATAACAGATGTTGAACCCTAAACTCCTTCACTGCACTCTGATGACCGAGGGCTTGAATATGTCTTCTACACCCTATAATGCGGCTAAATGCATCTGAATCCGCAAAAAGCAAGTTGGTGGTGCCATGCTAGACACTTATGTGGCTGGCATAAGTAGAAGTGGAGGGGATCAGATAACTGCTTGACACGGAGGAGTGAGGATCTGTCTGGCACGTCATGCCAGGAGAAGAGTTATATGATACAACTGTGTGGACACCCATTACGATAACAGACTGCCACTGTCACATCTTTATCGTACCTTCGTTTACGAGAATATCATGGTTGCAAACCATCTCAGAATAAATGTTGGTAACACAATATTTCTGGTAGCGTTTGTGAATTACACTTTGAATGTAATCACATTCGTGTAGATCAGGCAGGCACTCCACAATTATGGATTAGAGGGGAAGTGTTGGTGTGGTCACTCTCTCCCCTCCAAGCTCTGAAGAGGAGTAACATGAGCGCAGTGATAATGGACAAGGTTCAGATTTAACTTACCGCATTATAGATATGCAACATTATTTACGACAGGGTGAGCGGGCTTTGATCAGTGTCAATCCGGCCTGACCTGTTCGCACACAACTGTGCAAGATGACTGCACAAAGAAAAGGCAGCACCAGCCTGGAGCCGCCAATGCTTTACTTGAGCAAAAACCACCCCCCTCGCACAAAACTAAGCAGGATCTCTGTTTATACAAATAATTACTTTAATTGTTTAAAAAAAACTGCATTTCCCTTGTGCAGGCGGTGTATCAAACTTGTACTACACAATACCAACTTAACTTTTTCGTGCCCTTTTGGCAACCCAAGGCATTTTCAAAGAGCAACCTGTCAGGGATAGGTTCCTTTGGTTCTACCTATAAGAGGCACGAAATAAGGTCATGTGATGAGGGTTCATGCTCCTCATTGGTGCAATCAAAACTAACCTACCCCAGCAGGTTACTCTTTGAAAACACGTTTAAAAGTCTTCTTCCAGCACCCCTAGTCGGGTGTTAGGGTTTCAAGTTCGATCTTTGCTGTAACAAATTTTGTTATAATCTTGCTTTTCTTTATAACGAGATTTTACTTGTATGTACTCGCATAATCACCAAAATTTTAGCACAGGGAATGGGATGAGGCATAATGAGTGTGTCAAGAAAGAAAATTTTCTTTGAGAATTTTTGTGGAAAATGTAAATGTGCGCATTTATCTGTGTTTACTGGCAATTAGTTGTTCCCAAAAATAAAACATTGCTAGGGTGACAAAAAAAAAAGGTATGTGGGTCTCATTAATCCATTTATACACAGCGTTTGTTTAGTCTCGAAAATATCATCATCCCCAAGTTTTGTGCAGTAAAAATTTGAAGAAAACATGTCTTTTATTCATGTTAAAGTTGTACAGCACTACGCTGCACATCAAAAAGAGCTACACAAAGCATTGTACCTGTGTACTGTACTGCAAAACTTTTATTCAATGAATATTCCAACATTGGGTAGTTCTGATAAATTATTGTAAGTTTTTTGGTAAGTGTTAGAGTTGTATAGTACTCCAAACTGCTATACAATATTTTTCCACCAGTGATTGAAGGATCCGATAATTTGAAAAAATGCCCTAACTGTTTGCAAACAGATCATATACATTCTATAACAAAATAATGGGTTCATGATTGACTCAGTGGGGTGGCTTAATATCTGAACATATCATCAATGGTCAATATTAAACAAAAATTGCAGTCATGCACTAGCACTTTGGAGCTTTGAATTATTAAAATTATATTGGGTAATTTCAGCATTTGTAATAATTAGATATTTGGTCTGCCTCATTAAGGTTTCCAGATTTTCACATTTCTCTTTTAAGAAAGATGCGGACAGCCTCATTGTGTTGACCTTTAAAACTATCTGGCTTCCTGGAAAAGCAAGGCCTTTACAATCCTTCTTATACACACACTTCTGAGAAGTGAACTGTCAAAAAAAAAGGCAACCTTACCTGAGATAGACCATACCAGAAGAGATTTTCATACTGAAACAACATGCTGTAAGATATATGTTCACATTAGTAGATTGCTCATAAATGTTGTAGAATATTAGAGGTTGAGGAAAAAAATGTATAGCTTACTTATATTTATTTGCAATTATACATAGAAGTGAAATGTTAAACGTAACATATACATATTGGTATGGCTCTGGACACACAACTATGCTTTTTGCCAAATTCCATTGTCTTCATTCTCAACCATTTGTTATCGACTGACTGGTCGGAACACTTGGCTGTAATCCTTACTTTTATCACAACTGCAATCTGGAAAAAGAAGAAATGGTTACCAGCACATTTTTTGAGCTGATATATGTAGCTAAGGAAAAGTGATGGAAGAAGAAATTTACAAAGAAAAATTCAAAACAACATAAATGTGGCGAAATTATAAGTTGCTATATAATGTATTTCTAAGAGAAAAGAGATTGATGGTAAAAAAGCTGTATTAGCATGTCTAGAAAGAAACAAATCACAGTATATATATTAGGGACAAAATCACTCAACAAAACACACATCACCCTCAATCTAGCTGCACAGTAAACAAAGAAGTAAGGAACACTAGTTATTTTATTCAAAACTCTAATCATGGTGTGTAACATATGCAAACATGAAATACTCATGGAAAAGAAGGTGCGAATCCCTACAATACCGAAAAAGTTAATGCTAGAAGTAAATTGGTCTATCAATGGAAAACATTATTTCGGGGCTGTTCCATATTAACATTTT
>PNEQ01109963.1:0-11351 GCA_003012365.1 Medauroidea extradentata
ACCTACATAAACTTTATTCATAACTTACTCTTAATAATTACACATTCCTAACACAACAAATAACCTAGAATAACACACAAATACCTCAAGTAGGCCCTCTGCCTTCATACACTCACAAAAACGACAACAACAAACCTTGAATCAACGAAGACCAACAAACTTCAACTCCACAACACTGAAAATTATAACCTTAAACAAACACCACGAAAACAACACTGAGGCACTCTTATTTCCTCAGACTTCAAAACTCGTCCTCGTAAACTAAATTAACAACCAGCTTCTGCTACAACACTGTCTGTTGTGCCCCTCTTGCACGCAACAGCAAAACCAATAACACTTAAATAAACGTCTTCCACAACACCTGCAAAACTGACAGTTTCAACGCCGCAAAATACATCTCTCTTCCTCACGAAGCACTTACAAAAATCACAACAACGCAGCTATCAAATAAATCTATCACCTCACAATAAATATAGATTAATTAACACATAACAGCATAAACTTACAACTAATTACATTTATAAACTTACGTATAAAGTACTTCTTACAAACTAATCTTTCTCTATTTAATAAAATACAGAAACAACACTCGTAACTTACGTAAACAAAAACACGCACACACGCACACACGACATCTACATACAGAAACTAAAACCAACATTCCTACTGACCCAGATCCAACGACGTCTAAACGAAACCACTGGTGCACTCTGTTGACACACACAACAACCATTACGTCTTAACTCTTCCACTCACCACTAGAATGCGTACGCTTCCCCTTTGCGACGCACTCGCGTCTCGTTCACAAAAACAAAGCCACATTACGTCACCGTGAATCAAAATAAAATTACGTGACCATAAAATAAACAAAACTTAATTCGCCAAAATAAAAACTAAGCACAGCACAATACAAGATGGAAACCAAGTAGTCTATGCCCATGCCTCCACCAAAAAGTTGTCAGGGTGGAAGTCACCGACGAAAGTCATGCCCGGCGACTCCCACCCTAAATCATCTGTCGGGAGGTTGGGTCATAAAAAAAATAAATAAAGTAAAATTACATGACGTGTTAAATAGTTAAACATATGTGGAGTGTCGTTGATAGATAAGGTATTTCTTGATTGTTTTGTAGCTAAAGTATTGAATGTAAAATGGGGGATGAAAGTATATCTGAAATTATTAAGCTATGCAAGCCTACGAGGTGGAAAGCAAATAAACATCACTAGTAAATAAAACAAGCATTTGATTGAAACACAACGATAAGCAATAAAGATGAATAAACTCTGTAATTATTAAAACATCACTGGGGGGGGGGGGGTATACATAAGGTACATAGCTCCTTAAGTAAAATAAAAACAAACAAGCACTTTAAAGATAGAATTTCCACCTTGTAGCCTAGCTACAATCATAAAGTATTAATGTATGGTAGAGCACAACAAACTAACTGAAATAAAATAACTCCGCTTGGCAAACTATCTATTGCGAGGGGTACAGAAGATCGAAACATAGACTAACGTCCCAATACGGGTCGCGTCTCCTATCTTGCATCGCTCGTGTGCTTATCATCCATAGTCATCTATTAATAAAATATTTAAATCAAGATACACGTTCTGCAATTAGGGGCTATCAATTAATGTTAAAGGGACTACAGTTCGACTACTTCAAATAAAAGAGAGAATTCAAATAATTGGAGTTTATTACAAAAGATTAAAATAAAATGTACAAAAATAAATATTACATTAATGAAAAGAAAATTGTAGAATTTGGAAAAAGATTTGTTATTTAAATGTGATGGATTGTGACCAGATATTACATTAAGAAAAGAAATTATACTACACAGTAAAGTGGTTTCTGGCATTACAAAACAATCCCGAGGTCATTACATAACTTTGAAAACATTTAATAAAAGGCAATTGCACTGGCCAACAACAAATAACCGCGTCAACGTATCCACGACTATTCAACAAATACCGAACACAAAATCTAAAAGGGAAATAATACTAATTTAATAATAAAATAAAAACATGAAAGAATACTTATCATTTTGATGTTCCTGTACAGCGAAGTCTCATCCATCTCAGGGCTACAAAGTCTTCTTATACCGAAATAAATAAACAACTAACCGAAACTAAAATTAATAGTAATAATAAACAGAAACTAACTAACTAAACTGAAACTCCTGCCGTCTGGCACTTAGGCCGTCGTCTTGCCCATCGGGGCATCGCCATGATCGCCTAAGTTCTAACGAAAAGTCTTACGAAAAAGAGTAAAAGCGAAGAGCCAAGAAGAGGGAAGAGCGAGAAAAAGGTCTAAGAGAGCTAAGAGCGCTCCAAAACACGGCCGGCAGGTATTTATAACCACCGGTTGCGCCGTCGAGAACCTTCCATGATTTACCTTCCTGGAATGGTCAGCAGCGACCATTCCAGATCGGCGCAACGTCTACCCTCTCTGTCCCACAGGGCATTCACTCGTCAGCGACGTTTGACGTCACGGGCGGGGGGACTGTCTTTAATTAAATAGGAAATATTGCTTTTTTTTGGTACACTTTTATTAAATGTAACACGTATAAATATAATATAATATTTAAGACCAGTTTATATTTTGGTTTTTTATTTTTTAGCAAATATATGAAAAATTTAAATAGTTACAGGTTGAGTGTTACTGTTTACCAGCCATTAGAAAAATTAACACGTCCTGATCAAGCTTTTTTATTTCGTGTATGTTATGTAGATGATTTTTCTATTAATGGTGATATAATTTACAATTGTTCCTTTATTAATTTGTAAAAATGTTGTTCTTGCTAACCCACACATTTTAATTTTCTTCCTTTTTTGTTAAATGTCTGTGAATTTGTTTATATTGTTATTGTTATTACGATATTTATTGCACTCTGGTGTATTAAACAGGTAGTCATTTCAAATGTGATGCCTGTTGTAATAAAGCGGACAATATAGTAAATTTTTATTATGATAGATACTGAATAATTTAAAAGATGGTATTTTGCATTGTTACATATATAGATATTATTACTTATAGCCTATGTACTTCCATGTTTGCCAACTAAAATACTGTGTCGGTTTCTAGCATTCATGGATAATGGATGGATTGGTTTAAAGGTATTTATCTTTTATACTAATGTATAATGCTAATGTGATTGATTTTAACTTATGGTAGCTGGAATTTGTTTTAGCTTAAAGATATGCTTAATATTTATTATCATTTATACTAATTATATTTACACACATCAAGCTTTGTTAAAATAATTTTTAATGATAAGAATATAAATTCCTTGAGTCTTCTATGACTCTTGTTTCTTAATACATAATCATTAATAAACGAAAATCTTCCATTATTAAAATGAATTTATTGCACTTAATATTGGTATGTTTATTTGCAGTTGAATATTTTCAAACTCAATATTGAAACTAATAACCCTGTCCCGAAGTGCAGAAGTTCAGTGTTGTGGCTGTTCTAAGTTCCTATGATTCTCATATAGCCATGTTGCCAACCAATTCAAAATTCCCTGTAAATACTAACTGGCATGCCATATTTACTACACTTGTACTGTATTTTGATACATGTGCAAATCCTCTCCTACCACAACTGTGTAATGGCCACACCCTTAATTTAAAAGGCTTGCTGCACCAGTCTTTACTGCGACAGAAAAATGCCAGAACATTAGTACAACATTCATTTTTTGTGAACACAGCACGTGCTGCCATTTTAACAACTGGTGGTATACTTTCAAACCATATCTCGGAACTGGAGCCTAATTTTTGAAACTTACAGAATTATTTTGCTAGAGGAATGTTATTGGAATCAAAATGTATTTTTGAACCCTCAATAGCAGAATTATTAAACAGAAGCTAGATGTGACGTATTGAAATAAATTCGCCTGCCAAGTTGGTGGTGGAATATCAAATCAAGTTTAGTGGTTTGTGGTTGTTGAAACAAAGAAATAGATGCCTTGCTGTGGTTTCATTTTAATGTATTTTATTTAAGGCTACAATAATATTTGTGCACAACATGAAAACATCCAAGTTTGAACAGTGTTAAATTGCTTTATTCTTCACAGTTTTTTGTGGCGACTGTGGTTGAGCAGCCTTAGGTTTTGATATTTACTTTTGAAAAACTTTCAGTTTTTGATTTAATGTTGCATTTGGCTGATAAATCAGATTTTGGCACAAAGTGACCCTGAGATTGGTTTTGTACTTTAAACTTGGGGTAGAAATCAGTATTAACAAACTTTATTCTTATCAACTTAAAGTTTTTTACATAATGTTTGTGAACTTGCCCAAAACATCAGTTCTGTTTATGATACGAACCCATTGCAAAAAAAGTTCAAAGATCACGTGTAAATTTGTAACTAATCATTTGATATGTGAACAGACAGTATCGTGATCGGATTTGGCGCTTGTCGAAAGTTCAGTTGTACCCAATATGACCACTATGAAGCCTTCAGCTTAGAAGACAAACATTCTGGAAAAGAGGAACACGATAAGCATTTACAAAACAAACAAAGAGCATGTGAAATAAAAGAGGAGAAAATAAATGAAGGAAAGATTAGTAACGGAAAGCATATAGTACTTAACTTTGATCTGCAGGCTGTTTTGGAATGCCCCAAAGGTCAAGTATCATCAATATTTTATAAAAGAAAATTAGTGGTTTATTAGTTAATTTGACCTTATTCCTAAAGAAGGGACATTTAATCTGTGGGATGAAACTGAAGGTAAGAGAGGATCAACGTAAATTGCTACCTGCATTTTCAATTATATCAATGATCATCCAAATGTAGAGGACGTTTTTCTGTGGCGGCCAAAACCTAAATCTGTATTTTTCAACTGCTCATTTGCATGCTGTTAGACTGACAAATTGTAAAGTTATAGATCACGTGTTCTACGAACCAGGACATTTGCAGCAAGAAGGAGATTCAATGCACTTCTCAATAGAGAGGACAGCTAGAAATATACAAGTCAATTTACCACAGAGTGGAGTTTGATTTACCAACTGGCAAGAAAGACACCAAAACCGCACAACGTTATTACAGTATATCATGATGCTTTTATTGACTGGACTTCAGTAACAAATGCCAACAAAGACACAGCAACATATCATACTGTAAAAAGCAATGTTATTGAATGCCGTAAAATAAAATGGTTCAAATACACAAAAAAAAAACCCCAAGATTATTTTTTTCAAGTATGATAATGATAATACAAACTTTCAAGAAATAATACTCAAAAGAAGGGCTGGCAGGCCACAGTAGCTGAGCGTGAAAGATCTACCAAAAGCCTACAAAAATTGATTGCCAATTTCATGGACCAAATAAAATTACTTAAAGGATATATGTAAAACCAGAGTAGTTCCAGCTGAGCACCAAAGATAATATGCAGATCTTCAACATGGAGGAAAGACAAAATCTTTCAAAAAGGAAGGATACAAGCAACTCTGCAAACAAAAATGATAAAATAAGATGGTCAACAAACTGGTCAAGGCATAATGGATTGACAGAGCATTCTACCAAAAAAAAAAAAACTGTACATAGTTTAATCGTTAAACTATTAACAATGTGAAGTTGATCATTACCCACAGTCTTGTTGGAGTGTCTAAGTGTATGCGTTTTTTATTTGTTTTGTTTTCCACTAATAGAAGATACTGAGAGGGACCTAGACTTTTTTTCCAATAATATTGTAACGTATAAGGCATTGTCAAAACTCTCCAATTACCACCTTCTACTATCTATCTACTAATAAACTTTAAACTAAAATGCCTGAGGAGTACATGTAAGTTGGTGTCACTTACCTTTCAGGCTTAACCTAATCATAACAGATAAACTAATTTTGGTGGTTGGTTCACTAGCCTGGAGACGCGGCCAACACACAACACCACGTCTCCAGAATACCTAAATCTACTTTATACCTAAATGAACTTTATACATAAATGAATACTGAGGCAGGGTGGTACTAGTAAAATAACTAAACAAACACTAACCTACACCATGATCTTTGATTGCCAGAGCAGTCGTCAATTAACAGACCACGACCGACTCTGACAACATACAACACAAACTACAAACATATAACCACCCCTGCCTAAATAAAACAAATACCCTTCTATCGCAGGCCCCTACTAAAAGTGGATACAAATTACACTAATCAAACAACTATTGGGGGCGTCCACCAAGAGACCTGCGATAAGCTACATTGTACTTTCTCAAGGAAGTAAACCTTACCTAAAAATACAACTACAGACTAAAGGTCGTAGCTCAACACAGCTATGTGACCTAAAACACACGATAAAGGGGGGTAGTAGAGCTTACACAACACTCGCTTACTTCTGCGAGAGGCAGACTTACTAGAAAAACCGGGGATCTAAGTTTATGAAGTCCTTAAACAGGACCAGGTTTCTGCCTCTACTAAATTTTGTAAACATTCAATAGGTTATAAAGTTACAAAAGACCAAGAAAAAGGTGAAAGACACACTTTTCATTTCTGAAAGGAAAGACTTGAACATATCTAGTTTAATCAGTGTATTTAAAAATGAAAATAGTATCAGTCTTATTAGTACAGGTACAATAAATAAGTTAAAGATTTTTATAAAAACAATATAATAAGGAGGATTGATTTCTTTGAAACAGTTAGTGCCAATTAAAGGAAAGATAAAGATATAAGTTTACATTTTGACTGGTTTAAAACAGTAAATACATAAAGTTAGACCAATGTAAATTAGTAATTTGAAAGAATGCTTAATGTTTAGGCGTGTCCAGCCACTCCCAGGTGAGACGTCCTTTGCCTCGAAATCGAACAAATGGAAAAGGCTCCAGCCTTTCCGTCTTGATAAAACAATCTGCGACGTTATGAACTTGACTCATTTTATTGCCCGAGACTGCAATTTCACATTTTACATTTTTTTTACCGAAACAAAATAAAATTAATTAAATTTTAACCACAAGCAAGCTACAACATTTAGTTACCTAATTTAACTATTGGACTACGTGAATGATTAACTTTTAGGCCGCCTTTGCGGCCATATCTCCCGAAACTTACATGGTTAACTCACAATCCAACAACTGACCAACTGCTGACTACCAACAAGTGACCAAGTGAACCTGTGACTGATGCAGTGACTGATCGATTGACCGAACTGCCTGAACTGACCCTCGTGAACTACGAAGCTCAGTACTAATATAAAAACTGACCTGCTGACGTTTATGAACACCACGTAAACGTTTCGCCGTACAAAAGGTTAAAACTTCAAAACACACCTAACCTTCCCCGAACGGTGGTGAACAAACACGCAGCGCGACAGTACTGTCAACTGGCAATGACGTAAACTACCCCAGGTGTCCCAACCAAACAGAGAGTTGAGGACGAGAAAGAAAACAGCAGACTATCGTCACTCGCGCACAGCTGTTCCTAATGTAGGCTATTACGTCATGAAAGCTTGTTTTGTTAGTGCAGTTATCTAGACGATTCAAGCGAACATGTTGGTACATATACAATGCACGTGGCTGTGAATAACAACCTAGCCTCAGCGCAAATTACAAGCAGATGTACTGTGATGTTATCGACAAACTGCAGACAAGTGTTTAAACTACTGATGTTTTTATAACAGGGCACATGTGTGCGCCAAGTCCCGAATCGCTCTACGTGAAAACAAGATGACTGCATCTTAGCAAGAAAAGTTCTACAATAAATAGGCTCTCGGCCCAACTAAAATCAAATATGGATCAGAACAAAAAACAAAAACCTAACCTTAATTTTTATGATCACGACATTACACCGCCCTCACGAAAGCTTGTGACCTCACAAGCAGCCCTGGGAACTAAAAATTTTAGTTTTAACAATTTCAAACAAATGATTCAAAAGTATTTAACCTCAGGGTGCCTATGGGTCACAAGCAATCCACAGATGGACCTCAAATCTATCGTCCAATCTGCAAGACCCGCTGTTGGTCTAAAATTATGAAATTCAATTACTGTGTACTGTTTGTTGTGTGGGTCATGTGATAACAAAAATTTATCTTGAAAATAGCATTTATCTTGTATGTCTTCCTGGAGGAGTAGTCGTCGAGACGTTCCGCTCCCTGGCTCACATGGTTGGGTTGGACTTGCATATGGTCCTCTCTTGCAACTGGCTGGGTACAACATTGGTTTTTCAGTTCCAGGGCAGCAGAAGACATCTCCGAACTTGCTCCTCCACCAAGGCACACTGGTGCAAGGGTCACCAAACTCAATGCCTTTTGCTGCAACATAGTCATTAGCAGTATAAACAACAAATTCTCATTAAATGGCCTTCACACCAGATGACACTGCAAGAGGGTGTTAACACTGGTTGCCTTTAAAAACTAAGTTGCACTCAAATTCTAAGTGACACTATTTTTTTACTCACTTGCAACAATGACTATCAAAAATTAGGAAACTTAAGCAAAGTAAAATCTTCCAAAAACAAACAAAAATATCATCCCACCCACAAGAGAAACAAGGATAACCAAAGTTGTGGAACTGTGGACCAAGGTAGAGAGAGGAAAACTGGTTCTCGTAGATCGACCTCATGGTTTGCGAACCCACTCGCCACTGGAACAGGTACTTGGCCTCCAACATAGCCGCTAAGTCCTGGCCTCTTCTTCTTTACTTCTTTAGGTATCTTCCAGCCCCTGCTTAGATGACCTCGTGTACTATTTTCCTAAGGCGGCGCCCTGCCTGCCTCAGAAAGGAAACAAATGTCTGTTCACTGGTAGCGAACCCTCTTGCCACAGCAACAGACAAACTCTCTTCTTCTTCGTTGTACACCACCCTCGATGTACAATGGCTGATGGTAACATAGGGGGGAAAGGAAACAGCCTCTTCTCATAACATAGGATCCAATCAAATGCACCCCTCAAAAGTTTAGACCTCTTCTCAACTTTGTAAAACTGGCTTCCACTAGTTATTAGATAAATTTCACAGCAGTAAGGAAAGTTCTAATAGGTGTCAAAAGTTCAAAATTTTTCACTGTCGATCATAGGCCTAAAAGTTCATGATGAGATACACTTTGTAAAGAACCTTCAACGTAGTCGAACAACAAGCATGTGCTTCTGCTGCAGCTCGTATTGTATTCCGAACCAAAAGGAAAGGAAAACCTCCCATTGGAAATTACCTAACAAACTACTTATAACTTCAATTAATCAAATTTACTTCATTTTCTCATGAGTTAATTAAAACCCATAATATCCAGAAAAAAAAATTTATTATGGCAACTCCAGTATAACACACTCCAGCAGGCAACTGCTGCTTGACCAAAGGCATAAAATATACATTCAAGTACATGACCACACAAAAGAATTTCACAAAAGAAATGTTTACTAAAAAAATATTAATTTAATCATTGGTTTTTAACAATAGCTTTTAGTTAGTAACTGTATTGTATTTTAATAGCTTTGCAAGAAAGGAAAAAAAACTTCTCAGAATTTAATTGCATTAATAAACAAAAAGTAAAAAATGTCATTACTAACTTGAATTTTAAAAAAATATGTTTCCTTTTCTTTAAAAATTATTGACTCTACTTCAACAAAGTTTTTCTTTTGTTGCAAGTACACCATGTCACAATCGGGTTTGGTTCTCACATCTGAAACATATCTCAGAGAGAGAAAAAAAACATTCTTAGGGCTATTGCCCCATTAGTAAAGCAATAATTTGTGCAATTAAATGCAAATGTAGATAAAAGTAGCTCTCCTTATTCATCCTTTTATTTGTGACATAAACATGTGTGTCTACCCCTAAAGCAGACCAAAAATTTCCATAAATCGCAAGCTTTTTCCTGAAATAAAATTTATTAGACATCATAATCCTGAAAACAAAAATTAAATTTTATAATTGCTGGGTTCACATCCCTCCACTGGACACTATGCAAAAAACTTTAAAAAAAAAAATTATCAGTCACTTTACAATTGGACAAAATAAATTTACTTAACTTTTGCTTTAAATTGTAGATTGCTACGCTGTAACCCTTTTTCAATTGATTCTACACCAAACTGGAAACTGAAAGAATCCATCTTCATCTTCTATTGAGTACTGCAGACTCGACTTCCCAAGGTTTGCCACATCTCGCCAAACTGCAACAACCTTGTCAAAAAAACTTTAAAATTCCTGTTCTTTTGTTTTTAAAATACAAAATCAACACATTACATTTTTATTACCCTTACACAATTAAACACACATAGGCCCATCTTCCACAACAGGACCTAGCAAAAAAAATTACTCAATAAACTTTGCAACTTATTATGTGTGTTACACAAACACACCTCAATTAGGCTAGCCATGCTCCATGTAAATCTTCATACTTTTAAAACACCACACAAATCACTTAATTACTTACCTTAAAATTAACCTTAATCTTACACCTTGTTCAGCTTATAATGGACTGACGATGTCCAAGCAGAACAACTTCTTCAACACAAACTCACTTCCCTGTAGCTCCCTTTTTAACCTTCTACACCCGCTCATAAGTGTAGGACATTCTAAACTCGTTTGTTGTTCCTGAAAACACTCAACGAAACCTATGCCTGTGTCTCTGACAGAATGAATTCTTGGACACAAAGTGGCCTTCTACACCCGCTGCCGGGTGCAGGACTCTATAAACTACCTACTGCCTTCCTTTGCTCTCTATTCTCACTCTGGAGAACAACAAAAAAAAAACCAATGCACTCTCTTTTGGCTTAATGAGCTGGCAATGCTCTGGCCAAAACACAGGGAAACCTAAGCGTTTGTTGTGCCCCCCACGACACTCAACAGTTCCAATAAAAACAAACACTCATGCACGACTTAATATCTCTCTTTCCCGGACATTAAGCGATTACAATTCGCCGACCGAAAACTCACAAAGAATCTTAACCTACCTACAGTGTGCTTAGCTCTAAATGGCTCCTTTGCTGTGCTTAGCTAAAACACACTGAAAAACTTAATACTAAAATAACCTAAAACGTTCTTAAAATTAGTCTTACAATCTAACAACAACGTAAAATTAAATTCTTATTAATTAAAATTACTTCTTATTGTGTAACAAAAATTATCTTAAAATAAAATCTTACTAACCACACTGTTCTTCAAACTGCTCAACTTGACGGGCAAAAACAACACCTGCATTGCGCTCACTTTAAAACTAGGTCACTGTCTCTCACATGACATCTAGCAACCGCTAGGTAAACACAAAACTACGCAACACGGCGATACATCATGCAAACTACGTGAATGGACTAGAGGCGCCATCTCTCATGTGTCACACTAACTAAACTCCACTTAGTTCCTAATCAACCCACTAGGTTACACTACTTACACGCTGGCTACGTACGTCGCTGCACTCCGCGACCATATGGA
>PNEQ01109966.1:0-11350 GCA_003012365.1 Medauroidea extradentata
AGATATCGACGATCTGGCAACAACGCTTCCCGCGGCACGAGTCAGAGTTCGCGCGCTCACGTCTTATTGGCTACAGTATTTAGGCTGTAGTTTGAAAACGGTGCATCGGAGACCCAAGGTTCCTATATTTTTCTGACTCTGCGTAGTGCCCCCGACCCGTGGTTTCAGTTTGTCGGTAACCTTTAGGAACATCCTGTATTACAAATTTCATTATGGCGATTTATTCTACGCTCGTTAGTACCCGGGTAGGTACCTAGTATATTACCTGCTGGCTCAACAGTTGTATTGCACGCACAACATTCAACCGGCCCCTCTTTATATCTCGACTGGGTAATCCTATTAACAGCCTTATTTGTCCTTAATTTCAATATACCTCGAGGGTTTCAAGAGTTCTGGGTCATATATCCAGGGGCTTGATTCCGTATTGTTTTCCAAGATTTCTACAACCTTGCCTTGAGAATCCTGTCCCTTTCATTCATCTATAATTCTTTCCTGAATTTTTTGTTTATATTTCACTATGGTTTTTTCTATATTTCCCACAATTTCGTCTTCTGCTCTTGTTTTCACTTTTAACATCCTCTTCAACTCTTCAATTTTCCTCTTTATATCAATTCTCTGGCTAACCTATATCAACACAATGTCTTCCGATTTGTCTATCTTCATAAGATGTTTTAATCTGGACATAAAATAATATATTTATAATTCGGCAGGCCAAAGCCTTCATCTCTTTTTCTAGTGTACATAAACCCATTAGAGGTTTGTTGCGGGATTTTTAAAATTTCCTTGCTGGTTGTTCTTATCATTCTGTCTATATTGTCAAGGGTATTCCCGCTTGCTCCTTGGGCAGTAAGAGAATACTGATATTTGAGTAGCCAATATGTCGTAATTAACTCAATCTTTTGATAAGGCTTTAGTGATGAAGCATTTATTTTCATTAATTCTTCCTTGTCTTCTCTATCTGAAGCTTTTCCTTGGTATCATATATTCTGAATAGAATCACTAAATAATTTAAATGTTCTTATTTAAAAGATGATATATATTAATTCCTAATTCTAAATTTGGTTGGCAGGTATATCCACGTTTTCTTTTCAGAAAGAAAATGACAAGCCTTACATTTCTTCACTGCTACTTCCATCCTGAGATTTCCAAGGAATGCATCTACAATTTCTAGTGCTTTATCCATTTCCTCGGGGTTCTTAGCGACCTAAATGTCATCGGCAAAGGCTAGGACTGAAACATTACCTCCACCTTCAATCTTTATTCCTTCAATTTTATCCATTAATTCCTTAAGCAATGGGTCTATAACCATATTAGACAAAAGGGGTGACAATGAATCACCTTGTTTCACTCCTCTTTCATTTGGGATATCTATCTGTTCATTATTTATATTAATCTTGGTGACAGCCCCCTTATACATGTCTCCAAATATGTTCCTTGGATGTTTTGGAACGCCTTTAGTCTTATATCTTTCCATTATTGTTTTATGTGGGACTGTGTCAAACCCTTTCTTTATATCCGTGTATACAAACACCCCCCTTTTTTCTTTGCTTTCTTTACTAGATCCCGTAATGTCATAGTATTGTTAAAACATTCTGCTTCATTAGTGAAGCCTTTCTGCCTTTCATTCAAGTCTATTTTTTCTTTCATTTTTGAATGTAGGGTTGCGTTAAAAATTCTGCTTAGTACATTTCCAGTTGTAATAGGTCTAAAATCAACCTTTTCTATTCTTCTTCCAGTTATCTGGAAATACTTGATATTTTATTATTATATTTAAAAGCATCGCCAACATGCCCTCAAGAAACACTTCCTTTAAATAAAGAAGTTAAGCTACACACTCCCTTATTGGGGGGATTCTGGGAATTATATCTCCTGATTCTCCATTCCCTATCTCTTGTTGATTAACTTCAACATTGACTTCATTTAATCTTTTTTCAATTTCTTTCCCTTTTCTGGAAATCTAGTCCAGAAATCTTCACATATTTCCACTTCTCCACTTTTTTCTTCTTCCCCACCATTTCCATTTCCATCCTCTTCCTCTCCACTTTCATTCTGAGGCTCTTTTTTCACTAATTTGCTTATTAGTGTACCATGGCGTCTATTTTACTATACATTAATTAATAAACTTTTCCCCATGGTATTTTTCAATAAGTTTCTTTAACATCTTCCTCACACAAATCCGAAGGTCTTCCTGGATTTTTGTTTTGTTTCTCAATCATCTCCTTTCTCTTATTGAGCCGGACACCTGAGTGTTTAGCCAACTCGTGGCTCGCCAATGCCCTTGCATTCTTCCATGTTGTATCACATACATCACATTTAAGTCCTCCATCCTTTTTTTCCGATTGTTTCTTTTTGTGCACTCCATAGTGCACTGTAATTCCTTGATAATTCCTATTCTCTCTCCCACAGTGCCGACATTTAAAAATAAATTTAAGCCCTTGATGAAAAGGGCCAGTGTGGTCAGTTAAATTCTTGTATTTAGTAATTATAACCAATTTACATATTGGACAAATCTCCTCTTCCAGCGGAAGGGGATAGTCAGTATTTTCCTTTCTTTATCGTATTCCATTATAAAACAAGTCATATACCATGTAACCTTAAAAAGAATGCACGACGCTGCGCCCGGACTTGGGAATCTCGAGTGTGGCCCCCATAACGAGTAGGGGGTTCAGCCAGTAAAATTACTGCCCATGGGGAACCACGAGAGGCACCCCCTGCTGACCAGGCCCACACTTAATAAAAATAATAAATTACTACATAACACATTAACATACCCATAGTCATTAAAATATCACACTTCAAAACAACTAATGATTTATAATAAATTACAATAACCACAAATTTACATTCATAATGTGGCTTGTAACTTAACAAATTCCAACCTTATTAAATTAAATGACAATTAAATAATATCCATGTACCATGCAATAGCACTGGCTTTGAGCAACAATTATTTCTTGTCACTCCAGTTATCTTTCGTTAATCCATTCATGTGTGCTTACCATACCAGTTAAATTCACTAAATATCAAACAATTACTCAGTATAATTAACACCGTCACTGTTTCCAATATATCTGTTATTTGTCACACCAGTAGCCACTCCCATGTCACAGAAACAACCACTCTCTCTCCCAAGCGATTGTCTTTTGTTTCTTTAAATTTCCGAGAAAACTTAATTTAAGTCACCACTCCTTGTAGAGGATTCCCATAAACGTGGGTTTATAAAGGCGGATTTTTTTCGTTATTTTCTTCCTATCTTCAATGGTTCATGATATATCGGCTACTTTAATTTATAGTATTAAAATACTATTTCCTTTCTTTATCACTTTTTACTTACAGTTAAAGTTTTACTCAGAGTGTTTATCCTTAAGTTTGACCCATTGAACTCTACAAAGTAATTAATAATTCTTGTTTAACATTACAATAACAAAATTATCACTACGATCAAAACTTGTTTTCGTCGGCCATTGCCTTGAAATTAGTAACACACTTATCTAAACTTGTTTAGGTTGGTGTACTATGTGACCTATCTACGATGTTGCCGAAGAAAGTAACCAGAAAATTACCAAAAAGTTACTAACTTGGCAAACTTTAAATCACTGTCTACTGCGCCAAAACCTTGGTGAACCTTAACTTAATAAAAAGTGAACCTATTTGTACACATTGTGTCCCAAATTAGGTCCAATTTCGGCTATTAAAAAGATCGTAAAAATGTAAACAACACTCGTCAATCCCAGTATTTACCGACAAAACACTTAAACTGAGAATTCGTTTTCACGAACACTCACCCATGTATTTTACTTTCTCAAGCGAGGCGTGTAAAATGGTAGATGGCGTCTTTCTTCGGGTCTTGGCACCTCACCATACAAGTTCAAGACCTTCCTCGAACTTAAATCAAAGTATATGTATTTCTTGCGAAGAATCGCACCAGACTTGTCATCTTGGTCGAGCCACTCGAAAAGGTCTTTCACTTTCCTCTGTTTGTCCACCCTATTCCTGTAACTTCTGTTTGTTATCATTAAAATGTCATGAACAAATTCGAAATTATACCCATTCCCATAGAAAAAACAAACCACGCAAATTCTGTCAGTGTACCTCATGTAGCTCTTCCACATGATCGCGCGTAGGTGCCATGGGATTCTGGTACTACCACCGACGTCGTCTACGAACCTGGACCAGGCATTCATTGGTACCCTGTAAAAATTCCAACGTTGTAGATAGTTATAACAGTTAGACAACACATGCAAAATGACCGGCTACAAACAAACAATATTGTCAATCATAATTAAAAATTACCAACAAAATGGAGACTTGAAGGCAACATTTACTGTACAAGGTGTAAATCTTTACTGCCGGAACCATGTTACACCTAGTAAATGAATATTTGTTGTTATGCCTGGTAATAATTGATTTGTAACAGTTGCCATTATACGCTCGCTATTATGCATACGGTGACTGTACTACTACATACAAAAGAACAGCAAATGTAACAGAAGAGCAACATGTTATCTTTTAAACACTGTGCGCAACCTTGACTATTTAGATGATTATGATGTGTTTACATATAGCTGAAATAGTATTGCAGAGATGCGGGGTCAAGTTTTTTATGTTAGCGTGTCCTGAAGGAGTAATTTCGGTGAAAAGATAACCGCATATTGCAATTCAGCAGTTTTCGGGTACGTGCGGGCAATATTCATTTGGCGTACATTCTAAATCTTCTTACAGGTGGACACAAAACCCTATCATGTTTACACTCGTATACATGTGTTGTACTTAATTTCAAGCCAATTACTATGTGTTCACGTGTCGTCCTGCACCATGTCTGTGTCGCTCGAAAGTTGCACAGATCGCTCATCGGCATCTTGATAATGTTGGAACCGATCTTCCAAAAATTCGTCGTCTAAGTCTTGGTTATGTACAAAACCACCATCTATCAACACCTCTCCTTCGTTGCCATTGATTCATAACAATGTACGATATGCAACCGTAACTTCATAACAGCGGCAACTAATGGCACAAACTCTTTGTAAGACACAATAATGACAAGACCTTCAAATTTGATACTACGCAAATTATCGTACTTTACGTCCGTCGCAAACTCTTGTCCTGACAGCAGTCTCTTCATTATATGCATAAGTTGTTCGTATTGACTGGGCTCAAAACTATCGAACAATACGAAGTTATGTTGTGCGTTGTCCAGCTCTCCAAAAGCGTACAAGTTACATGAAGACGGCATGTACACTTCACTTAAATTTACGCCGAACAATTTCGTTCCCACAAACGCCATCCCATTTGATGCATACTCCCCGTACAATAGGTGATGCCTACGTTCTACTTGTCGATTCTTATTGCTATTGAACCACGTCACAATATCCATAGGCCAACCGTAAGGTGAAGTAGCTATTTCATGCAGTGTAAGTTTTTTGTTTTGTGAATTTTTTATTTCTTGATGAAGTTTTTTCAACAAATTGACTGAGTTGGCGTGCTGCAACAGGAACGGGTCTGCGCACGAAAAAGATGATACCCTCGAAGCCCACTTGCGGCTCCTATATGCGAAATGACTAACTGCATTTCAAGTATATTTCATTCAGTACATATATATATAACACAGTGTAATTATTAAATATAGTTAATTTTAATATGCTCTAGTTGGTTGTAAATCCTGTCAATAAGTCTGATACCAAACATTCAAGTGTACAAAATAAGAGTATCGAATGCAAGGTAACATGTTTTATTCGAGAGTAGGTGCATTTGGTAGTGCTTTGTACACTGGCACTTGTCTGAACGTGCTGTTAATAATACAGCTTGGAGGATGTTATGCCTGTATTGATGAGTATGTGCAATTTACATAGATTGTGCCATGCAACTCAATGTATTGCATTGTAATGTGCATATGCTATATGATTATGTATAGTTATGTTTGTGCAGTGTTGGTATATTCTTGTAGGGTAACTACTGACAATGTAACCATTGTACTGTCTTTTAATTATACTTGAATACTAAATGTATCGCTGGTTTGTTTAAGGTTATGTGCTGCAATTGACATTCCATTGCTGGTGTATAATGACACAGGTGTACTGATGTAATGTTTGCATTTATAGTTATTAAATGATACTGTTCTGATGTACAATTACGTGTCCGACAAGTGCATAACATGTAACAGCCATAAATGTATGGATTAGTAAAAAAATAAATCATAAAATTACATGAACTGTTAATGCCTGGTGTGGAATGAATAAGTACATAATAAGAATGGCAAGTATGCCTGTTAATGTGAGACAGAGTTTGTCATGTTATGTAATGCAGCACGAGTTAGGAATTGTACGAAGTTAAAGTAAATCATGTTATGTAGTATGTATTCTGTAGTAAGTAATCACAATTAGATGTAAGCCATGTGTTTAAGTGTTATGCGACGGATAGCTACTGTTAACTACCAAATTTTGAATGTAATGCTAATTGGTTGCAATTGACTCGTTAAATATGTTATTATTAACCTGTGCTGACTTTTTTTTCCAAACACTGTTATTTCGTGTACTTTCCCGACACTGAAAAAATTATCTTTATGCTATGCAACAGAAAATCACATTTCATTGAAAATTATATATGCATATGTGTATTGTATAGTAACATACTTACTTATTTGTAGCAGAATAGCATCATAACAGTTAACTAAGCGGGATTTTCTTATACTTGTGCACGGTAAGTACTCATGAAGTGTGGAAGTCTTTTTCATTGCACCGCTGATGAATGGTACGTATTATGTGGTGAGTAACCTCCTTGTAAGCAATGTGTTAATATGCCAAAAAATATTTGTAATGCCATTTGTACAGCTCATAAATGTTCGTAAAACAACCAACTACACTTAATGTGTGTGTTTATGTAGAAGTGGCGGTGTGCGTCATTGGCTTACTGTATAACACGAGAAAGGGAAGACATACTGGAAATTTACGTAAGCATGCAGAAGGAGTGTAAGTAAATGGTTTCACAATCAATGTAGCAATAAACAATTACTTGCATAGTGCATTTGTGACAAATAAGTAAGAGGGCAAGGGAGGAATGGTAAAAATACATTACTAAACAGAGTATAAAAATGAAAAACAACATTACTTACTGGGTGAAATTTAAATTTAATTACATGAATTTAGTTACATATAGTTATTTTAATTTAGAATATGTAACGAAAAAAAAAAAAAAAAGAATTGGTATAAATGTAAGGTTTAAAAATGAGCCGAAAGGATAAAAAAAATTTGCACTTATTCCGACGAGGAGCTTGATGTGTCGGTGCCGGCATCTTCTTCCGCACGCTCGGGCTCACTGCCGCCACCCTGCGTCATCCCGCCTTCCTGCGTCATCCCGCCTTCCTGCGTCATCCCGCCTTCCTGCCTGCGGGACTGCCGCGCTGCTGTGCCCGGAGCTTGCTGCGCTTGTTGAGCTCGGCTGCTCGGCCCGTGAGAGTGTGGAAACACCCATGGAGCACAGTGTCGCGGTCTCGCGACAATTCTCTGTGCCCGTGGGCCCTCAACACGCCTGCAAAATTTAAACATAACATTCACGTAAGCATTTCGCATTGGTTTGTACGAAAAGTATACTTAAAATAAATGCAACATTTGCTTTTACTTACTACGGGCGAGCAGCTTGACGCCTCTGGGCACAGCGGCGAAGGACGGCCTCTCCTGTCCTCGCTAGCCGAGGAACTCCGGGGAGAGGACCGCCTCTAGCAGTTGCCGCGCGACAGTGGCGGCAGGCAGCCGGTCAGCATCAGGCCGGACCAGGGCGTGGTACACGTTGCTCTCCATGAGCACCAACTCGGACGTACTTACGACGCCCTGGCCTACCTGGTAGTGGCGGAGGACGTTCACCGGAGGTCGTGCCGGCGACCTGGCCTCCTCCTCGTCGGCGAGTTATGCGGGCTGCGCCTCCATCGCAGTCTCGTCGGCCGGCTCGCGAGGAGACGGCGGCGCCTGCGGGGCCGTACCAGCAGGTCTGTCGGTGCTCCCGGCTGCCGGCGGCGGAGTCGAGAGGGCTGGTCCCGCTGGGAGATTGGCCAGCAGTTCCACGTTGCCCTGGGTGATCTGCACGGCCCTGTACAGGTCGTTCCTTACAGAGCCGGACACATTCCCCAGGAGCAAGAGGAACGCTAAGTCGTCCCCCATCATGAGGCGACTTAGTTCGAGGAGTGAGCGAGACACTGTAAAGTAGAGGATATCACTTGCACTAACCTTCCAAACGTCGCAATGTTACAAACTTTCGCTATGGTATTGGCAAATGGGTTGACATGTTAAAGGTAGGTGATTAAAAATTGCCGTATTCTACAAGGATGCATACGTACGTCTTGCGTGGTCGGGTGTTGGGGCTGCGACACCCAGATTGCTGCCCACGTTCCTATAGCGTGCCCTAATGATGGGGAAAAAGGCATCCCCCAGCGTGGTGGCGGGAGGCACAAACGGCCTCACCGCGACCTGCCTGTAGCCGCGCGGCAGCACGCCTGGCACGGCCACCTCGCGTTCCTCCACGGTGGCTGGAGGCGTACACAGCCCTGGCACAGCCACCTCGCCTCCCTCCAGGCCGACCACGGAGGCTGCAGGCGGAGACGCAGCTCGTTGATGTCCTGGTCCGTCGGTGGTCTGCGGTGAAGACTGCGCCGTCCCCGGAGAAGGGGCTGCCGGTGGCACCTGGATGCCTCCGTCGGGTGCGGACGTCGTCGAATCCCTACCTGCAGCCCTTCTCCTCTGGGCGCGCGTCTGTACCGGCGATTGTGCTGTTTGTAAATAAACATAATAAATGTGGTTGCATTATAAATCGAGTCGAGCGAAAAGGATAGCAGTGTGTTAAGGATGAAAATGATATTCGACATGTATGACATGACGTACCTTCCATTTCAGATTACGAATGTCTGTCACGTATCGTTGAACACGGATACTTGAAGCTGTAACAAAAGAAAGACAATGTTTGTGAAATATATGTGTACATCCAGCCTGATTGCATGATGTTACAAGGTGATGAAGAAACAAACTTTTCGTAATATGTAATGCTTTTAGCGTGGAGACAGAATCATGAACCGACACATGTTCGTCTTTTGTCGTGACTCTGTGCGGCGAAGAATTCGTCCCGGCAATTGGCGAGACTGTGCTCATCCACTGCCATGCAGGATACATGAAATGTACAGCGGGTATGCGCCTTGAGAACTGATGACTTTAAAATTATGGCATATCTCATGTTCCTATGCGACACAATATGTCTGAACACGATGAACGTTGCCAAATATGACATGAAATGAAATGCCAATGATAATTTTCGTAATAATAGCATTACCTCCGTGATGAGTTTCGTCTGATACACTGCACCAGGAACGTTTTAAGTTTTTTCTGTTTCCAAAGTTTTAGTCAATCTATTGCACAGAGGTGTTCGATTTAGCAAGTATTTAAGTGCGAATGTTGATATGACAATATTGTACTAGAAATTTAGATTTTACAATTTTTTTTTTGTTCTTCTCAAAATTTTCTATCAAATTAATTGAATTGTTGACGGTGTTGTCGAAGTAACCTAATAACAGACTGAAAGCAACAAATGAAAATAGGAACTCTGTAATGTCATTGTTCGAGTATTGTACGTACTTGTGAATTGTAATACATTATATCCGATTTTAAATTGGAGGCAATTGGTAACGTATGGGTGTGCGAAATAAATGTAGCGTATGGTATTGATTTGTAACGTGTATGAAGTGGTACATTGTAACAGGCGTGTTTGTCTATAACGCGAGGAGAACGGAAATGGAAGTGGGCGTAATTAATTGAGGAACAGATTGATGCATCAGTTATTGTATTTAGTAGTGAATTGTACATGTGGTAAAGGGATCATTCAGTCTTCGTAATAGATTCCGAAGAGTAGTAACGTAAGTGTAGTTGGCATGTTGTAAGTGATGCACCCTTTACCCGTCACGGAAATAACTTGCTAACTAGTGCAAGTGAAAGGTTACTTTTTCTATAACACATACGTAACTGTTAACCATGTACAATAATATTAATTTACATATATATTGATACATTGTTATACTGATCATTACTCATTATATTGTGCGAATTATTTGCCTGGTATGTTTTAAATAAGAATAGAAAATTTCTGTGCATGCAATACAGTTAGACATGTAGGCGCGTAAGTACAGTTACTTCATTTAATACGACATGTAAGTTAATGTAGACAAAATTAATAGTTTATACAATGACTGGTGTACCAAACATGTTAGCTTGCAAGTATAAGATTTACAATAATATTTATTAACAAACCACAACATAAAGTTTGCAATAACTTGTAATTCTAAATGACATCTGTGTTCTATTTAACTGTTCCGCTAATTTCGATACAAATGCGTAATATAATTTTTCTGAATGCATATTGGAAAGCATCTTGGTTATTACAGTTGGTTGTACTGTTAAGTAGCGTGTTAAGTTTTTCAATTAAAATACGAATGTTCGTTGACAGAGCGATATGTAATGTATTAATTTTTTACGTATTATTCGTACATAAATGTCTTTAATTGCTCGAGTCCTTCGCACTTACATAAACTTATAAATAGTACTTATTCTATTGCAAGTCCAAGTAAATAGTACTCTCCGATGCGTGTCATAAAAGCAAGGCGTAAAATTACAACTCCTCTTCCTTTGCATACAAAACTTTTATTACATACATAAAAAAGTTGCACAAGACGCAGTAGGAACATGTCGTAAATTAAATAACACGTACTTGTTTACAAGTTAGTAAATTTTTGTCGCAAACACGTATTGCAAATAATAAAAGCATGTGAATTTCGTTTTTCATGTCAGAAAATTAGCTACCTACGTAGAATACAGTATTCCGTATAGTAACATGTGATTAGAAATAAATATAATCCACAAATACAAAAATGTCGAACTTTTGTCACACGTAAACTTTGAAATTTCTGTTGTTGCAATGTAAAACATTAACGAATTTCTATATCTTAGGTACAAGTTAACAGAAAAACTTAATTTCTTTCGTTTTAATGGCATTACCTACGTTAATATTTTTATGTGTATACACACACAATCAACAACTACACAAGGATGGAAGATACAGAAGCGAGTAGCGAACAATGGCACTTTGAGTTTGTTATTGTCTGTTTAAGCACGACATGTTATCCAGAGGTGCCCACCCCCCCCTAACACTATGACTCACCCCCCCTAACCTAATGATGCAACCCCCCCTTTTTTTCCCCCTTTATGTTACCTTTTTCTCAAATCACAACTACAAATTCAACCTTGAGTGTAATTTAAATTGTACTCACTGATTAAAACTGATTTTATATAAAAAATAATAATTTTGGTCATATAACGTAATT
>PNEQ01109968.1:0-45050 GCA_003012365.1 Medauroidea extradentata
TTGTACACATTACTTGAGAGTACACATACTTCTAACGGAAAAAAAATTAGCTCATATAGTTTTCCCGTAATGGCACTTCAAAGTCAAAATTTGCGTGTTTTTACTTCATACAAAACTTGAAAACCAGATAACATAATGAAATGAAAAAAATCACATCAAAACCACATGTCCTGGTCTATGGCTTGTAGCATTTAAAACCTGTTACAAAAAATATTTATGTGAAGTAAAAAATTTCAAAACTTGAAATTTTTTTTGGTACTTTTAGAAATTTATTTTAAACACAAAAATATTTTATAATGGGTTTGTATATGCTTCAAGCCGTGGACGGTGACGTGTAGTTTTGATGAGATTTTTTTCCATTTCATTATATTTACTGGTTTTCAAGTTTTGTATGAAGTAAACTTATGCAAATTTTGACTTTGAAGTGACATTACGGGAAAACTGACTGAGCTAATTTTTTTTCGTTACAGGTAAATGTACTCTTCAGTAATGTCAACAAAACTAACACTATTTTATACAAATATAAAATTATGAATTTTTCCCCACTTGAACGCCCTTAAGAGGCCATGGTACATAATTCAACGCTAAAAGCATTGATCTATAACTGCAGGTTTCTTGAAGCCAATTTGCGAAAAATAAACAATAGCAATCCTAAACAATAGTTTTAGCCAACGTTTTAAAAAAAATGTTTCTAGTGTTACGAACTTCTGAGGCACAAACTCTGACGCCGGAACCTCGTGCATTTAACTGCGGCGCAAGAGATCACGCGTAACGAATTAGTAATTCTGGATAAATATTTATTCATAAAGTTAGCAAATCTCATTATCTAGGATTGCCATTGAGTATTTGATCCATATTGGCTTCGAAAAAAGCGTAGAAATCGATTTATGTTTTCAGCGTTTATTTATCTCATACGCACTCTTAAGAATGTTCTCGCGGCAAAAAAACATAATTTTTTATTTGTATGACGCAGTGTTAGTTTTACAGACGTTACTTTTGACTACATTTTCCACGTGTGAAACATTTTTAGCTCTCATAGTCTTCCCATAGCGGCATGTCAAAGTCAAAATTTGTAAGTTACGGGGACATGCTAATAACAAAAACCAACCGAATTACGAGAATTAAATAATTTACACTGAAATTAGAAAGCATGGGTCATGAGCTAAAATATTTAAAATCATTCATTGCAAATTCTTTGTATTTTAAAAAATATTCTAAAAATAACGGTAATTTTCTTCATATACGGCCAATCTTAAAAAAACTACTAAGGGACTTGGTTGTGTGTCTTAAATATTTTAGCATATGACCTATTCTATGTTCAGTGTAAATTATATCATTCAAGTACGTCAGTTGAATTTCGTATTATCATGTTACCGTAACTAACCAAATTTGACTTTGACATGCCGCTATGGTAAGACTATGAGAGATAATAATGTTTCACACGTGGAAAATGTAGTCAAAAGTAACGTCTGTAAAACTAACACTCCGTCGTACAAATAAAAAAAATTATGCTTTTATGCCACGAGAACACCGTTAAGAGTGCGTGGTAGATAAATAAACGCTGAAAACATAAATTGATTTCTACTCTCTTTTGAAAGCCAATATAGGTATAATACTAAATGACAATCCTAGATAATGGTATTTGCCAACTTTATGAATAAATATTTATCCAGAATCACTAATTCGTTACGTGTGATCTCTTTCGCCGTAGTTAAATGCACGATGTTCCGGCGTCAGAGATTGTGCCTCAGAAGTTCGTAACACTGGTAACTGTTTTGTTAAAAACGTTGGCTAGAACTATTGTCTAGGATTGATATTGTTTAATTTTCGCAAATTGGCTTCAAGAAACCTACAGTTATCGATTAGTGCTTTTAGTGTTGACTTATGTACTACGTCCTCTTAAGTGGCTCCCCTACCTGCTCCTCAGATGTGTTGCAGCAAGAACCGACTATTCTTTTTTGACGAGACTATTTAACACGCTGACGTTTTTATGTCTAAGTAAAGAACGCACACTTTATAATATGTCGCTATAATTTTAAAAATTCGGCACTTTTGTTAGAAACATTATTTTCGGACCCTTAAAAATGGCCAAAAATGGATTTGCCAGACTATCATATTTGGAAAAGTAACAACCGGATTTGAAAAAAAAAAGGAAAGAAATAAGCCGTAGAATTTTAGAAATGCTGCCCACAAATAAAATAATGTGGTCACAGCTTAAAATCGCACAGGAAAATGGAGACTAGTAAAGCACTGCATGCCATCTGAGTAGATTACACGGATAATGATCTATATACGTCGGTCAACGGTAATCTTACCGCTCCTGCCTCACACACACACACACACACACACCCACCCACACACACACACCAACACATACACACAAACCTACACACACACACACACACAAACAGCGTACCTAGGGAGGCCCTTTGACGTGTATTTTTCAATTCAGTTTCCGGAAGGATGGAAGCGGCTATAAAACGAGTGGTATGTCCATACACAAATTTTTTTGACAGATTCAACTTTCGTCATCGCCGGTAAAATAAAGTGAAGTACTTGTAACGGAAGATGATACGGTTTAACCGTGAAGAGAGATTCGAGTGTCTTGTTTTCGTAGATAATATTCGCAAAAATTTTGACTTTCTACTCTACGTGGAAATATTATCACAATTGTCAGATAACGCATTGTCAGCAACAGTTCAAGAACTTGTCATATTGTTTCCTATACATTTACGTGGTAAATCATTGATGTGTACCTGAAAATTCGTGTCATGATTTGGTGACACACCATAATCCACTGACCTGTACAATATGTGAATACACTGGCTACCTCTATGGTGTCATTAAAGTATGTGACCACTTTAAAGTAAGGTTGGTAACACTATCGTGGACCTTTTAATTACTGGGCAGATGCATTTTTCTGTGGAAGGTCACGACATTGTCGGCCATTGGGAGAAGTATAACAAAACCTGCAACCGCTTTGGCCTCTACTGGCTGACAGAAAATACCGGGAATTTTTACGTTTGTAAGTATCGACGACAACGGAGTCATTATCTCCAGTATGATATTACACGCTGTTGTCGATGATAGCTTCGATATTATATTATCGTACAGCTGATTACAACCTTCCTATCTAAGGAGGAAATTTTTGTTAAGTAGTTTCTTCCTCTTAATGCTTGTGGCGGAGTCATTGCCCAAGCGTAGGATGTACGTCATTTCCGAGAGATTTATGATGTATGTGAAACACACTAAGTAACGGAAAATCAATAATAAATTGACGGTTTTGAACTTAAAGAATTACTAGCGAAATTTGAAACAATCCATATATCTAAGGACAGGAAAAAGTTCACTGATTCGTATGGTCTTCAAACATTTGGATCATGGTTAAAAAAACACATACCCAAAATATCTAAGCATATAATAAGTTCATACTAAAAGTCCTTCCTTCTTGTTCAAAGCTGAAATTGTGTCAGCATCCAATAAATTATTCGCAATGCCTGGAGATTACAAAAGTATTTTGGAGTCTAGTCTCACATACCACTGAACCATCGGAATTTCGCTTAACCTAATAATATCACATCAAAACAAAAAACAAAAATCTCACGTCGGTTGTTTGAAAGGTACATTGAGTACTTTGCCTATCTTGCTTACGGCCACAGTGATAAAATTACGTATCAACAGATCAATTGTTAGATAACACACAATTTTAAATTAAACTAAAAATTTTAAAATATTATTTAAAATGTTCAACGAAAAAAATATATAAATGGTGAACATCTCATACTTACATAAATGTTATGCAAAGTAAACTTTTCTTGGAAGCGTTTACTTCAAATGTATCACTTGTAGCGAACGTCAACCGTAGTTTCGCTTACTACGATGAGCCAGGTTCAAAATTATATGATACTGACCAGTACGATCCGATACGAGATATGAAACAGAATCTCAGACAGCAACCGATCGACGAAGTAAAACTGTTTGTACTTGTATGCAGCGTTGGATTCTACCTTGTGCTCAGATTGCTATACTGATAAATAAACAGAGAAAAATTTTTTCACAGGTAACAAAGGATTTTTTTTTTTTTTGTTTTGTAGAAATTTGTTATTCGCTCTTATTTTGCTAGTGGGTGCCTCTGTTCGTTATACTTGCGATTAAATAGCGTAAAAACCAATGTGTAAACGTGTTTTACATGATTTTTAAAGATGATAGTTTATCGCGAGAAAACTTGAGTGTTTGCTGGATTTCAACACACGATCATTAGATTGTTACTGGCTTTATCTTGTACGTGGAGCTGTTGTCCTATTTGACTGAGCCAATAAGAAGCCCGCAAGTGTAATATGTTATGCCTGTCGTTGGTCTGCAGACAGCTGTGTTGTGTCAGACGTACATCATCCAACCAGATATGTTGCAAGAAACTACAGTGTTTTCAAGGGTATGTTGTCACAAAATATTTTCGTTACGTAGCGTCATACCATCAATGATTATATCTTTGTTGGAATATTATTCGGAAGAATGTTGTATCTCTAATATATATATATATATATATATATATATATATATATATATATATATATATATATATATATATATATATATATATATACTGGATGCCTTGGTGCAACACATTACGTATTCCCTCCCAGAGAGTAGAGAATAGATAATTATAAGCTGCTGGTATGTGTATGTAGTGTGTCTATAATTATATTTATATGTGAATTGAGTGTCTGTATATGTGTGTGTATTGTCTATATATATATATATATATATATATATATATATATATATATATATATATATGGTGTTGAAGTCTAGTGCCCAGACATTCACCAAAGTCAGTACCTTTACTTATAGGTTAGAGGCGAGTTAAAGTCGCGTTAAATACGTCTGGCAGACTTTAACCCACTGTTCTATACACACAGATAAGTTTTTTACTCGAAACTATTATCTCTTGTCTACTCTAGCGGCTAGGTTATTAATGTTCAGTCTACAGGACGAGAGACGTTTCTTGGAAACTTGAAACCTGCTTAAAATGAATGTGGATCAATTGAGTTTAGACGAAAAGAACTCCGGACCAACTTGTTTCAGTGTGTTACGCACACATCTGCATCTCGGCTTTATGTTCATATGATAGCCTGGATTTGTGCTGAGGCGTCGCTCATTTGTCTACGCCAATCAGAATAATGTTACTGCGACACCACACGTATGTGGTTTGCGAGTAGAATGCCAAGTCGTCGAGAGTTGAAAATATGCTGTCATTAACCATGAAGCAGAACTGCAGATGTGCATTTTAGGCATCAAAAAATGTTTGTGCTAATTCTTTTCAATTTTTAAATATTCGGCACTAAGTTAAAACTACCTACAATTCTCGCAGTTGAACCCACTTCACCAATTTTCAGCCACGAGAAAATATTCCGTAAAGATTACTGGAGGACAAAGAGCAGGTTAACAAGCGCGTACCTTCCTTCGAATGCTGTTGCAAAACAAACAAAACTCACTAATTACAGAGCTACTGTTTTTTGGTAACAAGAAGTTTGCACCAATATGTTTCAGTACCTCGTGTGCACGTCTGCAGCACAATATGTCGTAAATGATTGAATGTGTTTAACTCTCAGTGCCTAGGTATTATACCAGCACATCACAAACCTGAGTTGTCTCAGTAAAGGCCCTGTCACACTGTCAACTTTTTGTCTCCAACTATATTTTACGATAAAGTTGGAAGACGAATATTGGATGAAATGTAGTCATCAAATTTTTCCGTCAAATAAAGTTAGCCGGTTACTATCAAGTATGTAGGCTATATGTTTGGTTATGTTTTAGAATTAAATTTAAAAGTTTGGTACTCATTTCAATTTAAGAGCATTCAGTATGTAAATCATGAAAAATAAATTTCTCAACGGGAAAACTTCCCGAAAAAACAATAAGTGTAATTTGTCTGCAATTTTTCGAATAATACCATTTGTTATTTGTAGATTTATGTATTTTAATCGCAAATGCACTAACTCTGTAGGCCCACATTAAAAATATTAGCTTACTGTGATATTTTTAAGTGTAAAAATCCAACTCGTCGATTAATTTAAATTGCACTGGATTGCTGTGTCTATACTTAAAACTACAGCAATATTTTCGATCCCACTCAACATGGTGCACGAATTAAGGTTATGATATTTCAGTTCACTAAGGGCGTGATTGTGATTGGCTGAGCCATCCAACATCCAAGAAATTACCGAACCCCTCCAATTCTCAAATACTGGATGAAAACGAAAGTCATAAAACGTCACTTTCATCCAACATTACTTGACCAATTTTATTTGAAGCTTTCGGAATGAAAAATTTGACAGTATGACAGGGCCTTTACGTTATTCTGATTGGCGCAGTTAAATGAGCGATAAATTCATGGTATCCAATAACTAGAGGCCTGAGAAATTCGCGGGTTCATTGACCTGTAGGATAGCCTCCAAATATATGTATTTACTGAAGCAGACACCAGCTGTTCATTAGCTGCTCGCTGACACAGTGGTATGGGGCGTGTAAAGGTACATTTTTATTATTGGCTCAGAGGTAGTGAGATAAGTGGAGGGTCAATTACGAAAGTGACATGAACTCATAATTTCTGGAATTCTAGTGTGTGCGTAAAATAAAACGCGAATTGTTCAGGTCCCTAGCCATAACCATAAAGCAGAGCTGCAGGTAAGCCAATGAAACAGGCTGGAGAAAATATCAGTAGTCACTAGCTAATAATGTTCAGCGGGGAAAGGAGCGAGTGACCACAAAAATAGACACTCAGTATCAGATATCGAAACATCGTTAAAAATGACGTGCGTTTTGGATGTCTCTGCTGATAACACAGACACGAGTGTTGCGACAGAAATTTCTTGGAAGATGGTACCGTAGTACTATTAATAGACATACAAGTGTTCCGAGAGCTATGAATTCCGTGTTATCCCCTCCGTGTGATATATATATATATGCTACAATGTTCATAAATTGGTCCCATATCTAAAAGCAAGTACAGCCTAAATTTCGTAGAAAATTGCTATAAAAAATATACTGTCTAAGATGCAGGCTAAAGTAAAATATGGATTTACTCAACAATTATATGTTTCAAGTTGAATATTAGAAATATAGACTTCATATTAGGTATACGTATCTCTTAGTAACAAAATTTTTAACAGAATAAATATTGTTTCAATAAAAAAAATAGAAAAAACAGTTTTTATATATAATCGAAACTTGAAACCCGTAACTGCAATGTAATTAATGCGATTTTCTGATAGCTTTCCTGTATTACAATGAATAGCACCATTTTGGACGTAAGAAGTTCCCTTACCTCCATACACTATGTAAATTACTTGACATCAAACTGTGTAACATTTATGGACTGGAAATTTTAGCAAATTCATTTCAGGAATAGTAAGAACTCAGCCGACTGCACATTTCTTCTATGCCTGCACAGTAGTAGGGCAATAGTTCTGGAATACTCGTTGGAGAATTATGAGCTAATCACAAACGTGCAAATACACGAAGGCCGATTCCTAACGACAGGAAGTTTTCGCGAAAAGATTTTCGCACCACTTTGTTTCAGTGTCTTATGAGCACACCTGCAGCTCTGCATCGTGGCCGGTGATTGGATGTTTTAACTCCGGGCATCTTGGATTTCTGTCCGCAAATCACAGACGTGTGGAGTCTCAGTTAACCTTGTTATGCTTGCCGCAGTCAAATGTAAAACGACTCTGCACAAATATACCCAGCCGATAACCATATAATAGATGTGCGCCTGTACACTCAAGGCAACGAAACAAAGTGATGCAAAATCCTTATTGCTAAAACTTCATTTCCCTACCGATTTCCATCCTGCACTGAAAGGAAACCTCAGTTGAGATAAACTTAATTTGTTTGGCGAAACCAAACAATTTATGTGTGTACGGCGAAAAAAAGTTTTTTTTTTGCTGAAACAAGTTTACTTTATGTTTTTATTTTGTTGGCTGAAGTGTCCTACTTGATCAGTTGGCCTACTAATAAAAATTTGCTGTGCTGTGCACGGATTTTTGTGCTAAAACAGCGGTGAGAATCTATCTCTGAACTTCTAGATTTAAGGACAGATTATTAGTATTCACGGCGAAGAGAGGGCAGTGAAGAAGAGAGTAAGAAGAGGAATGGAATCCGAGGAGAGGTACGAATGCAAACAACAATATAGTAGCGACGGGTTAGTGAACTAAGCGGTCTGAAGTAGTAAGTGAAGAAGTCAATGAACAGTATTTTTGTTTAACTAAATATTTCGAGATAATAAAAAAGTTATGAGCCCTCTATTTTAATAACATAATAGCTAAAACCATTGTAGTGCGATATCAGTGAATGAATGAGAAGTTATAGTGAAGCTGGCAGTAGTCAAGCATATAACGCGATCTACGTACTTTATGTGCAAAGGCGGTAACCTCCTGGCGCTTGATGTTCTCCTGGTATCAGGCGAAAAGACAGCGGCGTAGTAAGTACGTGTTTGTTCGGTACGAAAGGGACATACCCATATACTACGAGGCCGCGTCACAACTCGTGCACCTCCTGTAGCGTGATGTTCTCCTGGTAACAGCGATCGAGTTTGCAATGCAGCGGTTCCGCAAATAAATAAAACGAACAAACTCTGTAGCGTCACAAGCGACGCCCCTGGTCGAGAATACGCTGTTGAAGTCGACGTCACTTCCGCTTTCATTGTTTAGCAACTACGACTCTGGCGATATACAATTATACTGTCCAATGGACTGTCAAATATTTTTTGAAATTCTGTGATACATAAAACTTAAAATGTGTATATATATATATTTATATTTTTTTTTTCAGCATACCAACGAAAACTACAGTGACTTAACACACGACAGAAGATAGTTTCGTTTTCCCAAACGAAGCCAAAGTTTCGTGTGTCTGTGTGTGTCGAGGCTGTGGTACCTGCTAATTACATTATTTGATTATTGTGATGTTCTATAACTTGAGTTGACTATCATTCGATACAATTCCAGAACACACAGTATAAGATGAAACGGTTATACTCTGTCCACTCTAAGGTTGCAGCAGAAATACAAATTGCTAGCGAAATTAATTAAAGGAATTTAATCATATCTTGATTCTTCACATTGTGATTGTGCTACAACACAGTTTCCTTGTACTTTTTTCAATATTTCTAATAAAATTTATGCTGTACAAACATTTTTACTGTCATTCACTTGAATGAATTAGCTGCAACCTTAGAATGGATAGAGTATAGTTACAAGATCGTCAACATTCTAAATCGCGGAATTAGCTACAAATTTAGCTTATTAGTGCTGGTGCAATGTAGCCTATTACAGTGAATTACAATTGCTTTTTCTTGTCGAAGACCTTTTTATGTGTTTCGTGATATCAGATGAAAACTGAACATGTGTGTTCCAATTTAATATTGTGTAAAATTATGTATGAATTTATTTTTGTGTTTACCTAATGTGTACCTCATCTGGGAATTCACGATTTCTTGGTTGAATATTTTTAATGTCTTAGGCCTACATGGAAAATACGTTGGTAAACGAAATTATTTCGTGGGCAAATGACGTCTTATGGAATAAGATAGGTGTAGGCTTACTCACAACATTTTAATTTTGGTGATACGACGAGCACAATAAAATAACCATGATTGTATTTTTGATGCTTGGTGAAGTATTAGCGAGCTAGGGCAATGTATCTTATATCTTACATTTTGCCTCTTATTTGTTTACCAAAAGGTGGTGAAAATCTCTTTTTTTCTGTACAATGCTGGTACCGCATATATGTGTAAACCACGGTCGTAGACGAACAGGTCGCGTATATCTACCAATGTATTTTGCTTGACCCCCTTGTTGTTTGGCTGTAGTTCGTCAAGTTACCGAGAATGTCGTACTTTTTGGCGCTGTAATCCAGGCGGTCGGACTCAGACTCCGCCCACTTTTTTCTATTGTTAATATTATAAAGTAAATAAAGATTTCTGGAGCCATGATTTAAAATTGTGAGCGAAGGAAGTATATCACAAATTGATAAAAAATACGTTTTGATAAGTTGTTTATCTTAGTGGGAGTATCCAGACATGTTCTTCTACGACCGTGGTGTAAACTATAACCCCACTTTGTTATGTACTGTCGTATGCCACAGGAATTGCAGCTTATAAAATGAAGGAACATTATATTTTAAGTCACGCAGTTGTATATTTATAAGTTTAGGGAACGAGTACCTAAATACTTAGGTCGAAAGTAAAATTTTACTGTAGGGCCTGTTAAATTTGGTGTCGTAATCATGGTTTTATTTCGACACACTCGCCTTATATATTACGGCTGCTAAATGGGTTCTGTTGAGATTACATAAAATAAATAAATACCTACCCAAGTAGGAATAACGTGTTAAAAAGACTTTAGGCGTACCTACCTTGAAACATGTGTATATGTAAGATAATATAGGCCTAACATATAAATTAGTTGGTGCTGTTACTATATGAGCAATTTAATAATATAATATTTGAGTCGTATGCTACCACTGTACCTAATCAGATCAATTGTACCTAGTGTCATCAGTGTAGGTTAGTTTAGCACTAGTGACTTGTGTGTGAGATCTGCAGTTTTAGATTACAAAAGTGATGTCTGCAATAGAATAATTTTCTTAATGTTTTAACATCACTGATATACTTCGTAGGACAAAATTCGTAATTACCGTACAGCCTATTATAGCTCCAGTGAAAATGGTACAATTGATACGTTTACAAGCAAAGACTCGGCATGATATCAGACACCGTTTAGCAAATCAGGCCTTTAGGCCTAACATATTAAATATACGAAATGTTTTCGTTTTTATACAAACAACCTACACTAGTAAGAGACACACAAACGCCAACCAGTGGCAGCAGAAGGTGAATTTTTCAAGCCCGTCAATGAAATTGGAAATTGGGCTAGTTAAATGTGACGGAAAAACGTAAAACTTGTTGGGGTGAGCTGTAAACCATATTTCACTCTTATTTGGATTAATTTGTTCGTATTTGAAGAATCAAATCACACAACCTAACCAAACACGACATTTTCCCGTGTATTTTTCCATTGTAACCACATATAGGTCGTTCGGGATAAAGTGAGCACTAAAAATTTAACCTCTGAAAATTATTGCCAGCTGTTACTGCTTATAATTTAACATTAACTAAAGTCTCCTTACTGCTTGTAAGGTTGGCAGCGAAATTACGCAATATAATTCCGTGTATTTTCCTACTTAAATATAACAATACTGAAACAAATTCAACAGAAATCGACGTAATTGTATGTTACATAATTAATAAACTTTTTAATGTAAAACTACGTAGGTACTTACTGACACATCCGTCATTAGCAGTTACGCGCGAAAAGATACGAATTGGCTGAAAATAGAACTTTAGCAGGGCCTTTTTTTTTTTAGTGCTCACTTTATCCGGAACTGCCTATATAGCAACCAGTTGTTTATCATCAGTATGGCGGCGCACACGGAAAATGAGCAGCGTATAAACAACAAGGGTACCAGGAGAACATAGTGTGACTGGAGGTCACCGCCCCGTGTTAAAATGTACAAGTCTGAAACTCGTGTTGCGAATATGGTTACTGTCTACATGGACGCAGTTTCTGCGTTTGAGGCACAAATGCAAGGGAAAGACGAACAATAATTCTTTCTTTATTATTGAAAATAACAAAACTACTTAAATAATCCCCCTAATTGACGCGTAAAATGGATTGGACCCGTAATCTCTACAAAGCATTTAATAAGTGTCTTAACATATCAAACATGCCATAGCCCAACTGCTGAACATAGAAACGTGAAAATTTTTAGGGTGAAGGCAAGCACTAAGAAGGGACTATTTTTTAATTGGTCCTAAGAGTGTGAAAAGACGGGAAATGTATTTTCGATTGCTCGTCAGTATTGATCGAACCAGTTAAGATATCGAAGTGTTGTTTGCTTCAGGAAAATACATGTGTAGTAAGAAAGTAATTTAAAAACCATGAAAAAGTGTTTTCAATGAATCGTTGATATATCTCGAACCAATCAGGCTATCGTCTTGTTTTGCACGTATACGATGGGACACCCACAAAATAATCTAAAATGAGATTCAATCGTTTTCCGAAAATCTACTCCTTAGGGGGGAGGTAAAAAGACGTAGAATGTGTCCTTAATAGATATCGATCCAGTTGAGATGTGGAGTTGATTTTATCTCAGGAATGATAATTACGTAAATATCCATAAATAAAATTCAGTATTTTTCTAAATTCAACTTCTTAAGAGTGCGTGGTAGATAAAATAAATGCTAAAAATATAAATTGATTTCTACGCTTTTTTCGAAACCAATATGGATAAAATACTCAAAGACAATACTAGATAATGTTATTTACCAACTTTTTGAGAAAATATTTATCCAGAATTACTAATTTGTTACGCGTGATCTCTTGCGCCGCAGTTAAATGCACGAGGTTCCGGCGTCATAGATTGTGCCTCAAAAGTTCGTAACACTGAAAACAATTTTGTCTTAAACGTTGGCTAAAACTATTGTCTAGGATTGCTATTGTTTAATTTTTGCAAATTGGCTTCAAGAAACCTACAGTGTTAAATTAATTATTTTAGCTTTGAACTATAAAACACGTCCTCTTAAGGATCTGAAGAGGTGAACTAGAATGTTAAAAATAAATCGTCATTTAGCTTTGACCCAGCATGGTATTATGATTTTCACTCAACTGAATATTTATACAAATGTCTGAAATTCAGCCCCTAACGAGGGTGAAAAAATATTTTAATTTGTTTTCAATCAAGCGTAATATACTCTAAAAAGTAGATTGTAAATTTACCAGACGTGCGTATAGGAGCACTAAGAAAGTAGGTATGGTAGAATAGTTTCCCAGACATCCATGGTAGCACTTCTAAACCTTTTCATAAAACAATCAAATGTGTACTGAAGATACCAGACTTGTATTGTAACAACTGTAAAGGTTTGCATATTTACACGACGGAAGTATGGTAACTGACCCATACTGCGTCTGGGATAATAACTTCCTAAACATTTTAGGAAAAAAATTTATAGTGTAATTATCTAATCAGTTGAAATAAAGATGTGTGGTTTGCTTCATAATGATGCTTACGTATATATAATTAAACTGTATAAGTGTTATTAGACAAAATATATCAATTACCAGGAGGAATAACATTTTGTATACCCTTCGAGGCAGGCGATCCGACAAACAAGTACGTTTATCGGTAATTCATTTACACGGAATTACATTTTACAATTATATCATGGATTGCAGTACCTCTATGTGTCTAGAGAGTGAATTTGTCATTACTTGTATTTATTTTAATTAATAATTTCAACGTTACGTGGCGCTGCTGTTTGTAGCCACAGCTACTGTTCGAGAAGTTCTGGGCTCGCAGTTGGTGTAAGGTTGTGCAAGCGTGCAATTCTGGCACCTGAGGACAACAAGACTGATGAAATTAGCGACATTTGAATGAAGTCGTTCGAGGAAGGAGATATGGATTAGGTCTATATAAAAATTTGTTTGAGAAGTTATTATATAGTCCATTCCCCTCTGTAGTTTCTTCGACACCATCATCCTACATGCCGTACTATTCATAATATTAACGTCAAAGCTTCAGTAACGTTACTACGAAACCTTAACCCGCAAGAGCTCGCAAGTGGCACTAAGCAGTGTTTGTATGCCAAACAATCGCGCAACAGCTTGTCGTTCAATCAAACTAAACTACTAAATGTCTTCAAGTAACACGAGATTAGATAACAGTACTCTGTAGTTTCGTTTTCCTGGTGTTTCTGACAAGCAGTGCTGATAAGACTTGAAAACGTAAGTAGCATGCAATGTTTGTGCAATTTAACATTTGGATTGACGAATACACAATTTAATGTTTTCAGTATTTTATTAAATTAAGTTATTTTGGTTCAAACAAACATGGAATGAACTTGGAGATCAAATTTTATTAGAAATATCATTTACAAGGTTTTAATTATTTTATATCGCATATTCACGTTTAGAGACACTAACCAGATTTTGGTTCGTTATGGTTTTATGTGTGTACGTGTGTGTGTATGTTTATATGTATAAATACGGGTTCCGAAAACAACCACGTAATAACCAATAAGCATACCACTGGAATTTTGGGTTAAATTGGGGATGTAAATGTAACGATGTAAGTGTTGTACATTTTGCATGCACAACATGGCAACACTGCACGGAGGAAGTTCCGCCTTGCGCTCAACATCCAGGTATTATGTATGTTATGTCAGTTAAACGTATAATCATGTTTGGGCTGCTCGGTATTTTAACCTGCGCCCATAATATACAGGTCAGAGCAGTAGTAGTATGATAAGTATCTGTATATGAAGCTCAAGAGTGGATTAACTGCAGTGCTATGTTGCCACATTGTGCACGTAAAATGTCATAGTACAACATTTTACCACTAACATTTTCGTCTCCAATTTAGCCCAGGACTTTCTAAAGTAATATGTTTTAAGAAATTTCCCCATAATACATACTATAAATAACTACTGTATATTTCAAATAGGTTCATTGAGTATGAATATATGCTGGTCACCGATCTAACCTTTGTGACAGCAAGGTTCGTAATTCAGTTCGCCGTATTCCCAGGCCGCATAGCGATGTACAGAGCTTCGTCTAGTAGAAATGTAGAAATTTTTAGTCGTAAAATACTCAACACATAAACGTGAAAGGCGCAACGCGTGTATTAACCCTTGTCAAGTCATCAACTAATCTCTAAAGCGTTTTTTTTTTTTTTTTTTTTTTTTTTTTTTTTTTTTTTTTTTTTTTTTTTTTTTTTTTTTTTTTTTTTTTTTTTTTTTTTTTTTTTTTTTTTTTTTTTTTTTTTTTTTAGCGGTGCCTAAAATCATAATAAGAGTGTATCGGCGGTCATTTTAGTGGATGAAAAACTCTTCGCAGAATATAAAAAAAAAAAAAAGAGTTCACAATGCCGCTACATATTTAATATCCTGCCTTGAATGGTATGCTTCATAGAAGCGAGTTGTCGATGAGAATTCTCCACGCCAGCTTAATGACTTGCGCTTTAGGGCTAGGACATGACCGTCTTTAATAGAAGGCCGGAGTCTTTAAGGGCGCGGTCTACCGCAATTTACATCATCATTATTTTATTTTTTATTTGTACCAAATATTTTTTTTCTTATTTTTTACACAAAATGTGACTAAATTTGGCTCTTATGACATTTTTTTATCTCTCATAGTTTTCGCGTAATGGCTTGATAAAATCATATTTTGCATGTTTCCGTTTTAACGACTACACTAAAACCAACTGATATACCAAACTCAAAAAAATCACAGTGGATAGAGACATTGCAGGCTACAGTGACATGCTCATAAAATTAAAGAATGAAAATTATTTGTATTTTAAAAAATTATTGAATTTTTAAAATTTTTATTTTCAATTTCAGCTTTTTTTTTAATTCAAATAATTTTTATTCTTTAATTTCATGAGCATGTCATTGTAGCCTGCAATATCTTTATCCGCTGTGATATTTTGAGTTCGGTATATCAATTCGTTTTAGTGTAGTCGTTAAAACAGAAACATGCAATATATGACTTTAACAAGCCATTACGCGAAAACTATGAGAGATAAAAAAATTTCATAAGAGCCAAATTTAGTCACATTTTGTGTCTAAAATAAGAAAAAAAAATATATCTGGTACAAATAAAAAAATGGTGATGAATATTGCGGTAAACCGCGCCCTTATGGCAACGCGGCATCGGGGGCCTCCTGCCGGTCGCTCGTTGGCTGCCTGAGTCTGTGTAGACATGCACACGCCACTAAAGCTGTACCTAGACACACTACAGAGAGCAGCAGGTAGCAGGCCTCCAATGCAGCGTTGCCTCATTCAAGACTCCGGCCTTCTACTAAAGACGGCCATGGCTAGGATCATGCGTAAGTGTGTTCTTAGTTGACCCTAAGTGTATCTGCAAGCCTAGTCCTCGGACACCCAATAAACATCCACACGCCCTGTTCAGGTGTCAAAAGTGTTGTTCAATGGTTTTTCGTAGTTTCGTGACTTCATAGCAACGTAAATGTGATAAAATCATTAAAATCAAATGGTAAATAATTCGTGTATACTTTGTAAACACAGTATTATAAACATTCTAACATGGAAGATTGTGCAACGCCAATTTAAAAAAACTGATAATTAGTTACAATAGCGTTAAGGGGGAGTTCACACCAGATTATTTTTGTTTTAATAACTTATGTTTGTACGAGATATTGTTTGTTTTGTAGACATACATTGTGAATACTTTTTACAGTAATGAAAATTTTCTAGATTTTATAGTTTCTGTATAGTGACCCAAATTTTCATAGATTGGTTTTATACAAGAAGCGAAAACCAACTGACATACAGATATGAAATAATTTACGCTGAAAACAGTGTCACGGTCTACGTCAATCCATGTATAAAAACCACTTCATTGAAACTTTTTGTATTTAAAAATATTGCAGAAATTTGGTAATTTTTTAAATTCAAATTCAGAAATGTTTAAAAATTCAAGAAATTTTCAATGCAACATGTCTAGATGTGGCCCGTAGCACATTTCTTCATTGTGGATTATTTTAGTTCTGTAAGTCAGTTGGATTTCCTTTCTTGTATTAAACCGTATTATGCAAATTTTGGCTTTGGCTCACCGTTATACAAAAACTTTGAACGCTAGAAAATTTTGTTTCCAGTGACAAATAGTCATATTAAACCAACTTTATCTCGTTAAAAATTATAAAAATTATTAAAACAACAAAATTTTTGCTAGGAGCTCCTACCCCTTAAGGACTCGGATGCTAATATCGACATTAATTGTTGTTTAATGTGTAGCAAATTTATTTTAAAATTTATTTTTAAAAAATATATACTGTAAGTAACTGCAAACTCATTAGTTACGTGTACGAAAATTCTTTATCATGTAAAGGTTTCCGAAGCACTAATTTTGTGTAGAAGATAAATATGCTAATAAAGCGCAATTTTAAAATAAGTTCTGCAAAATTATATAACTGCTGATTTTATTCACACTAGCACAAAGAACCACAAAAGTGTAACATTTACTGAAAGCAAAGAAGATAGGTTTCGACTGCTGGAAAAACCTTAAGGGCACGGGCTACAGTAACTTTCAACGTCATTTTTATTTTAATACGTGTACCAGATATATTTTTTATTATCGACAAACATTGTGATTCAATTTTATTATTATGAAAATTTTTTATACTCTTAGTTTTTGTGTTATGACTCGTAGCCTTAAGTTGTGAGCACTGGGCTTCAGGCTAGTGACAACATAGTTGGTATCGTGTCTCTTCGTCTGAAAGCGTCGTTAGAATATTGCTTCAATCAAAATTTTTATGAACAAAGTAGAGGTTTTCTGACACAGTATTTCAAATAATACAGTATATTGAGATATGTATGCGAATTGTACTATATTAGAATATAATACGAGAATTTTTAAAATAATATACACAAAATAATAAGAAATGTTGTGTTAATATAAACAAATATTTTCGTGTTATGCAGGATGAGTGAATTATTTAAATTTGCTGCATTATTTTGGTTATAATTTATTTGAAAATTTTGTAATGATTTCTCATGTGGTCCCTTTATATAGTTTATTGAATTTTTGTGAAGGGATGTCCTATTCAATAAATTGAGTTGAAGACATTTAATTAAATGAATATTTGAACGTGTGCAATGGCCTTTGGACTAGACACGTGACGTCACATTTCCTCTCGCAGCAGGGGCCATACTGAAGGTCGTTTCAGCCGAAGACCAACTGGACAGGAGTAGTTCGTCCTCGGCAGCGATCTGTAACCTACTCGAACCGCTGGGTCACAGAACCAGTACATATACAGAAGTGAAGTGGCGTTGTAGTCCTTTATTTTCTATAAGAAACTATTGTCAAGTGTTATAAATCAAGGCACGGATATTTGGTTAAAATAGTTTTGTGCCGATTTGTTTACATATATAATGTGCACATCTGCAGCTCGGATTCGTGGTCAATAATTGGCTGCTTTTAAATCTTAGTGTCTTGTGATTCTACCTGCAAATCACCGACGTGTGCTACCTGAGTAACATTATTTTGATTGGCACAGTCAAATGTGCGTGGTCTCCGTACAAATGCACGCTATCCAATAACAATGTTGCAGAGCTGCAGATGTGTACGTAAGACACTGAAACAAATTTGTGCCTAGTTATTTTCACCGAAAATCAGTTGATCTAATTATAAAAGTGTGTCAATGAGGTTGACTGAAATTTGCCAATCAGTAGCTGTGAACGATCATGCCAAAAGGCCCGAGCAATAGGGAAAAAAACTTCCGCCCGCTCGGGTGAAATCAGTAAGAAAAAAGGTTTCAACAAGTACTTCAGTCGTGAAACTTGCAGTTGTCAGTGCCTAGGCAGTGGGAGTTGCATTGAGACGGGAAAAATTGGCGGGTTCACTGACCTATACGCTAGCCTCCAAGAATATCTGTGTATTCAAGCAGACAACAGCTGTTCATTGGCTGCTCGCTGACAAAGTAATACCACATGTTTGGGCCTGCATTGAGTTGCTTATAGGCCTATGTTACTGGCTCAACGTCGTCGTCCTCCCCCTTCCCCAACCGCCACCTCGCCCCCTCTGAGGTTGATGACAAATTACTAGGGACCCCTGTTTTTCGCGAAAAGAATTTTGCCCCAGTTTGTTTCAATGCCTTATGTTCTGCAGTTTTACTTCATGGTTATTGGCAGCGTGTCGGCGTGAAAAGCCGTGTCTCATTCGACTGAGCCAATTACAATAACGTTTCTGCAACACCACACGTCTGTGATTCGCCGGTAGAATCCCAAGGCTCGTGACAGTTAAAATACCAATCACTGACCAACGAAGCAGAACTGCAGATGTGCACGTAAGACACTGATACAAAGTGAGGCAAAATTATTTTCTCGGAAACTAGGGGTCCCAACAAATAAGTAGAGATAATTGCTAAAGTTGAACGAATTTACATATATGTTTTAAAGTCCTAGTTTGTGCATAGAAGAAAACGCGAACTTTCAAGTCCCTAGAGATGCAGGATGACAATACAGGATATATTTTATGGGTAAATTACCTGGCCTTGTGTGTTTTACATGCTAGTTACATTGTGCTGATTGGTTAAGTCAGTTTCAGGCTACCAATAACAATGAAACAGAGGGACAGATGTGAACGTATGCCACTGAAACAAGTTTGTGCAGTATTCATTTCGCACAAAACCGTTGGCTCATAAAATTATGTATAGTGAAGGTCAATTACAGGTGATAAAATTTCTCATTCCACCACGTTGTGCGACCCAAGATAATATTTCACCACGTAATCTCCAACTTCGCAAGAGCGCTCGAACGCAATTAAAATTTGCTGCAACCTTAACCGAGCGAATCACATACGGCAGGAGGTAACTGAACTTAACCGGTTTTGATGTGTCAATTCAAAAAAATGACATCAGTATGAAACTTCAGACCCGACCTCTTGATAAAATGTTGGAATGCAGCATTGCAAAAAAACAACGTTCAAATCGACTGATAATGTTTCCTGTGTTTTACCAGGCGACGCCAAACGCACTGATGTGGTATCATTGGTATCAACAACTTAATAATGGTGCTAAAGAATTTTCCTTATAGCTTTCTTAGCAGAGAGATAAAATTCTTTGAAGTTTACCTTTCAATTACGTACACATTTCTCATTTATTTACTTCTTTACTTTTCACGGCTAGTTAAAAAGCATATGGAGCCTATATATATATATATATATATATATATATATATATATATATATATATATATATATATATATATAACAAACCACGTAGTTACCAAAATAAATTTTATTTCTGTTTACTTCATTTCGTCTTTCTGGAGAAAAAGAGGTAAACAATTTTATCTAAACTTTCAAGTAAAAACTAAATACCTGGTTGTCTGATATAACGCTGGAACTAGTAATTCGACTGAAACAAACACACTGCGAAATTAAACACACGTAATTGTATTATCATTAGAATTATGATTACAATTATTGCCTTGCTACCAACAAATATATTATCTGATGCTCACATAAATAAAACAACGTGTACTACTATAATTTTTTTGTGAATCTGTAATGGAGAAAACATTTTAAAAACCTACACTGCATTCTAGCGTTGGTAAGTAATCGGAAAATTACTTTCCTAAATCTAAATACATTTGTAGGTTAGTTTAGTCATTTTTTTTTTGGAACGTTTTCCTTCTCGCTCCAAATTACCGTAGACAATCTTATAGTAAGGATAGTTAAAAAAAAAACAATGAAAGTAAAAATACGTTCAAAATTCACAACTAAAATGTTACGGGAAAATTTGATAATCTGAATAAAATTTTGTGTTTAAAAATTTACGAAGAAAGTTCGCATTTTTGGCGCTTAATTATGCCTATTTATCCAGGTGACATTTAAATTGTAATTGTACGAAAATGGATTCAGTTTCTTTGGCTTCTCAACAGGCCTACCCGCGTTCTATTTCCAGTAAAGTAGCTCAGTTTTTGCATGTGGGGAACGTGGCGGACGTTGCACTCCGGTTTCCTCCATCCTTGCAATCCGTTGCTGATCTAAACGTGTTATCATGATTTTTGGTGAAAATTATGGCGCACCAATCTGTCGAATGCCTTATGTGCACGTTTACAGCTCTGCTCCGTGGTCAATGGTTGGATGTTTTTAACTCTCAGCGTCTAGGGATTCTGCCCTCGAATCACAGACGTGTGGTGTCGCAGTAACATTATTATGATTCGCACAGTCCCATGAGCGGTGCTTCTGCACAAATTCATAATATGCATAGAAACGACGATTTACGGCCGGAAACTTGACTGTTTTCTGTTTTTAGCTGGTACGTGAAGCTGTTACCCTATTTGACTGAACCAATAAGAATCTTGCTACTGTAATTACTTGATGTCTGTTATTGGCCTGCAGACATACATCACCCAATCGTATGTGTAGCAGTTTACTGCAGCGTTTTCAAGGGTATGTTGACACAAAAAAAAAATTCGTGATATACCATCATCTCCAGCTATGCAATAACTAGGGACAGGAATTTTGGGTGAATATATTTTTGCCCAACTTTGTTCCAGTGCCTTACGTGCACACCTGCAGCTCAACTTCATGGCTATTGACAAGAATCTTTTGTGCAGAGTTGTTATTCATTATACTGTGCCAATCAGTACACGGATAACTGCGACACATCACGTACGTGATTTGCGGGTTTGACCACAAGACGCTGGGTGTTACGGCATAAAATCACTGACCACAAAGCCCAGATGCAGGTGTGCACATAAGGCAATGAAACAAAAGTGCTGCAAAAAAATCCTGTCTCTAGCAGTAAGCACGAAACAGTTCTGCAGATGTGTACGTAAGACACTGGAATGGTGCAAAATTCTTTTCGTGAAAAATCAATGGCTGTAAAAGTTACAGCATTCACCTGCTTCCGTCGGCTTAGTGCAAGTATGTGTTCTGGTAGCGAGGTGAGGTGAAGCTACTTTATAACAGGTTATAACAGGAAAATGCTTGTGAGGCTTGACACACCTCCCAGATAGTAATATCTGTAAAGATATATCTGGTATTTCCTCGGGTTCAAGTGCAGACGAGCTGTTTTTGCGAAGTAACACGCCAGTAGATATTCAGGACAAAACGTCATCCCAGTACAGCTGAAGACCAGTGGCGGCTCTAGGGTTGTTGCCAGGTAGGGCACAAGATACAGAGAACTGTATGTGGTTGTGTGTTAGTTGACGCTACAGCCACTGACACGCTTATTACCGACTGCTCACAACACAATAATAAGTAGCCAGTATATACTTCATGGTTATTGGTATACGGCGGCCAGTTCACACGAGTGTGCAGTTCTCAGCAACTTGTGCCCTATCTGCCAACAACCCTCGAGCCGCCACTGGTATAAAGAGCTCTGCCTATGAACAACGTAGCCAAGAAGTTTAAATTTTAGCTCAATACAAAAAAAATAATTACATATTTCATCAGTTTTGAATAAAATTAGCGGCCCCTGATTTTCGCGAAAAGAGTTATTGCACCAGTTTGTTTCAACGCCTCATGCGTACAACTGCAACTGTGCTTCATGGTTATTGGCAGAGTGCCTTTGTGTAGAGGTGCCACTTAATTGACTGGGCGAATCAGAACAAGATTATAGCAACACCACTCGTCTGCGATGTCGGCCACAACCCCAAGACGATGACTAGAGATGATAGTACATCACGAGAATATTTTGTGCCAACATACCCTTGAAAACACTGTGCATTCTTACGATTTTTACGATTGGCAGAGGTACGTAAATTTCGCAGATATATTCCAGGACAGGTTGAACGCCAATTATGTATACTTCATTGCCATGTCTGTGACTTGCTGGCGGCTGTTACGAAACGCGTTTGACTACTGCAAGCCAGTAGTAAATAAGGAAATAATGTGAAGTGCTACCGCTTGCTGCCTGCTTGTACTGTTATAAGCCAATAGATAATCGATTGTGGCCAATGGGTGTATAGGACTGACAAGTCTAGGCTGCTGCCAGATGAATCCCCGAAATTGACGTACCTCTAACGATTGGATGTTATATGTCTGACACAACGTAGCTGTATATAGACTAATATAATTAAAAAATTATTACAATAGCGGGATTTTTATTGGATTAGTCAAATAGGGCAATAGTTCCACGTACATGCGAAAGCCAGCAATCTTTTCATAAGCTAAACGTACGTTGAAACCCAGCAAACAGTCAAGTTTTCCCGCGACAAACCATCATTAGAGACGGGAAAAATTCGCGGGTTCATTGACCTGTAAGCTAGCCTCTAAGAATATATGTGTACTCAGGCAGACAACAACTGTTCACTAGCTGCTCGCTGTCACAGTGAAATGGGCCGGCATTTAGTTGCATTGTTACTATTGCCTCATCTACTTCAAGGTGGTGTCAAATAAGTCAACGACCAATTGTGATAGCAGCACGAACTTACATTTGCTGGAATTCTAGCTTGAGCCTGAAATAAAACGAGAATTTTTCAGGTCTCTAACCATCACCTCTAACGTCGAGAGTTAAAAACATCTAGTCTATGATAACGAAGCAGAGCTGCTAGTGTGAACGTAAGGCACTGAAACAAAGGGATGAAAACTCTTTCCGTGAAAATAAAAAGTCCCTAGCGTTCTTTTTTATATATGTCTGTGCGAAAAACCGGTTTTAAACAAAGATTAGATAAACATAAAGATGGAGCATAAGTAGAGATGATGGTTTATCGCTGGAAAACTTGACCGTTTGCTGGGTTTCAATGCACATGCAGCTTACCAGAAGATTACTGGCTTCAGCTTGTGCTAGAAGCTGTGGTCCTATTTGACTGAACCTATAAGAATCCCGATATTGTAATATTTGATGCCTATTGTTGGCGGACAGCTATGTCATGTCAGAAGTATATCACCGGATCATATATGTTGCAAGAAACTACAGCGTCTTCAAGTGTATGTTGGCACAAAACATTTTCGCGATATGCCATCATATCTAAGCATAAGGTATGTTCTAGGGCGAGGGGTATGAAGACTTGGGACGGAAAGGGGAGGACCCCATCTGCCAAATTGGTAACTGAAAATTTTTGTTTATTTCCGTAGCAAATAGTGTAATGGAACTGTGGGTTGGCCAACCATAACCTCGTTTATCGACAGATCTTCAGGATCAGCTGATTGCACTCCGCCATATTGCAACCTGAATAAACAAAGTACACTTGGCCTCAGTATCAGCTGCCAATGCTCCATCTGTGCTTTTCTCTCATCTCTGTTTTAATACATGCTGAACATTCGGAAATAGTATTTCTAGGAAGGAAAGGGGAGGGGGTCATAATTTTGCCCCAGTTTGTTTCAGTGCCATACGTGCATATGAAGAGTTCTGCGTCATAGTCATTATGTTTTAACTCTCACGTGGGTTGGGGTTCCGCCCGCAAATATTAGACTGTGGTGTTCCAATAACTTAATTGTGATTGGCACAATCAAATAAATGACGTCACTTTACAGAGATACGCTGTCAATAACCATGAAACAGAAGTGCACATGCGTACGTAAGGCACTAAAACAAACTGCAAATTGGGGCAAAATTCCTTTCGCAAAAACTTTCGTGGCACGAAATATTCCAATAATATTCTTTTTTTAAGGTACTTGAAAATTTTTCTCTGACATAAGTTTAATTTTGCATAGATAAGAACATCTTGAACATTTATGATGATTTCTCAAAATAAACGGTGTTTTATAACCACCTACACTGCAAATCATAAACCATGTCTGCGGCACTTACAAAATTCTCTTCACCCAAACGTCTTCAGCGTGCTACAGATCATCAACCGGATATGAAAATGAGGCAGTGATTAAATCTCGCGTGTTTAAAAACTCTGAAGTGAAGATTTCGAAAGCGTGCGAGGACGTTATCTCGGCTGTGCTTGGCACGGTAGAAGTTTCTCCTGCTAGCGAATGTCGTAAAAGTTAACGGGAACAGAACGTTCCGCTAACACGCTCGTGGTGTACGCGACACCGTATTTCGGAATACAAGTGGCTCAATCAACAACAGAAGGCCGAAGATACTTTTCAGATCTACCTGGGGAACCGATTTTTTTATTATTCGTGAATTTGTCACGTAAATAAAGACGCAGGATTGTCAGGAAGAGAATTTTTGTACAATTTGGTTTCAAGCATTACATACTCATCCTCAGCTATGCTGCATGGTTATTGGCAGCGCGTCTTTTATCAGACAAGTCTCTCATTTCACTGTGCCAATCAGAATTAGGTTATCGTGCATGTGACACCACACAGCTCTGATTTGTCAGCAAAACACTAAACAAATGAGAGTGTTAAAACATCCAATCACCGACAATGAAGCAGAGCTGTACATATGCATATAATGCGTTGAAACCAAATGAGTTGCAAAAATCTTTTCGCCAAAAAATCTTGGCGTCTCTTAAATCATACCTCTGTGTTCGTACGAAATAGTGTTAGTATTGTAAACGTTACTAGAAACTGCATTATCCTCCTGTATATACATTTAAGCATGCATAGTATTACCGTCACAACGGCATGCTAGAGTTAAATTGTGCCGGCCTATATTACGGCAGCACACAACCAACGAAATCTAAGAGACGTATTGGACTGGTATAATTTACAATTAAATAATATACCACGATTTAATATACTAAACGTTGTAGAACATAAAACAACGTACTTTCATTTCTTTGAATGTAGCCAACGGTATCTTAATTCCGTGTAAATTATTTCATTTAAGCAAGTCTACTGGGGCTCGTTGAGTGTACGCTGCCGTAAAATGCAAATTTCATCTCTTACAAGCTGTTATGGGAATACTACGTATTCTAAAAGTTTTCCTTAGTAACATCTACAAAAATAACACAATTTCGTGCAAACACAAATGTATAAATTTTTCACACCTGAAACGGACGTAACCAAAACGTATGACTTCAAGCGTTGCAATCGTTAAATATATTGGTCTGCAGTGTACTTGAGCCCGCCAATATAGCCAACAACCAATCACAGACTCTAAATGTCAGAATATCCATGATTATAGTCAGTTACTAAGAAAAAAGAAAAAAAATTGCACCAATATGATTCAGTGTCTGACTTGCACATCTGCAGCTACGTTTAATTGTTATTGGATACCATGACATTGTAACAGTGGCATCTCTTGTTTGACTGTTTCAGTCAGGGCTAAGTTACTGCGATGTCACGTGTCTATTATCGTCGGGTATTTCACCAAGGCACTGAGAGTTTAAAAAAAAAAACAAAAAAAAAACGATAATTGAAGGTTTTAGGATTATAAGGGCACTGTCTGTCATTTCATAGAAAATCAGTTAAGGGGGGTTGATCCCTGTCAGATTGGTTTTACTGTTTTTCTTATAAATCAGGGAATAGACACATTGTTTTACTTTTTTTCACGCTGACAAGGCATAGTTTATTGTTTCATTCACTTTTTGGAATCCATATGGCATTGTTTATGTTAATTTTGTGGCCTCTGTAGTCGCTCCCGTAAATAAAGCAATTTTTCCTTTTCAGCTGTTTCCTGTTGCAAAATAATGAATATATTATTGTTCCAGTAGTTACAGAAAATCGATTAAGTTTATATCTATGCCTTGTCGTGACAAAATTTTGATACATCGACTGAAACAGAAGTTATCGAGAAGAAACAGATAAATCCAAGGCGGTAGGGATCAATACCCCTTAAAGACGTCTTCTTACGTAGTTTTGCCCAACGAATATGGTCCACCATTTTTTTACGCTTAACAAACCTATAAACCCAACAAAAATGTGTTTTCATTATGCCACAGGTAGTAAAAAGTATGGACGTTACGAACTTTATTTTTGCTCTCCTGAAAAGTCATTAAAATGTAGTTAGTGCCCTTATAATACTGAACCCTTTAATTGGCCATGAAGTAGAGTAGCTGGTGCTCAAGTAAGGATTGAAGCAAGTTGACGCTAAACATTATTCACCAAAATAAGTTGGCTCTACTGATATATCAAAGCCTCAAAAACCCAGCAGCATTTATGTATACCGTGCCCTTAAGACAACGCTCCTTAGTTTCTGCTGTTTTTTGAGATAGTAATTATTTTTTGTCTTAAACGAGAGCAGAGACTAGAAATCTGTCTGGCAGTTTTGTTTAGTATGGTTTTTGTTATGATAAGTATTTTTTTTCAAGGCAAGAAGTTAACCGGTTTCGACTAAAAAGTTAATTAAGCAGAATTACGTTAATTACATAATTACCTAAAAGCATACAATACTTACTGCCTTGAAAAAAATCAGCCAACATTGAGATGACGATTTCGAACAAAACTGTCAGGCAGATTTTTTATGTATGTTCTCGTTTAGGCGTAAAATATTAATACCGCTTTAAAAAAATAGTAGAAACTGGAGAGAATGTGACAGCAGAACTTTTGTGAGCTGAAATGGATTCCTTTGCCAAACGTTCGCACCCTTCTTGACATACCTTATAAATGAAGGGCTTATTTTAATAGCGGTACAACCCCAGTTTAGTTCGTTTTTAGATACAGAGACCTGAACATAATTCAATGTCAAAAATTCTGTTTTCGAGATAGAGGAAATAATGAAGTTCACAGCGTGGAGATGTACCACTTTTGAAATAAGGTAGAAATAACCATTCTTAACATGATGGTGGATACAATTCCTTGTTTTACAAAATTGGAGTTGTACCACTATTAAAATAGGTCCTTCGAATCTCATAAATAAAGATTAAATTAACTGTTAGGAAAAACTTTTTAGTGTTATTTTCTTATATTATAATATGTGTATAGCTTGTACTATGCAGCACAAAATGAGGATGTTAGTGAAATGTTATACCTGTATTCATATAAGACGCCAAGTAAACCTCAAAATGCCTTACTTTTACTATAACGTTTCTCCTGGAAATGTACATTCTAAGCTACGTAAACCTGTTTGGATTATCTGCTTATGATGTATATATTTTGAACAAACTCATAATAAGAGGCAGGTTATATATATTTCCACAAATACCTAATTTTTTAATATTAAAACAGTATAGTCTTGATTGCAGGTTACGCCGCTCTTATCTGACAGCATAAACTACCAAAAATATATTTGGGAATATTCGCTTACATATTTGGTATCCCACCGATTTTATAACTGTTAAAATGTTTGCGTCGTTAAATAACAATTGTTTTGCTGGCAATTTTTCATAATCGGAAAATGTATGTGACAACCCCTCACACCACAAACGTTTATTCGCATACAAAGCAAACAGCTGATCTGCAGAAAATTTTAAGAGGAAGAGAACACAAGAATTTCGAGTACCAGATTTTAAATTTTGGTAATACGTAACATTGTAGAAAAAATATACCCACGTCAGTTAATCCTACATGTGTGTCATACTAGAATATAATAGTTTGTAAAGATTTTACGTTGTTATGTAGAATGTGCATGTGTGCTACTAATTCGGTTGAATTGTAGCTACATGCTCCTGATTTTCGAGGAAATATTTTAGCACCACTTTATTTCAATACCTTACGTGTACACCTGCAGCTTAGATTCGTGGCATAGCCACCTTTAGTACAAGGTCGCAGCCTTAGATCTGGCAACCCGGTCAGGAAGGGTCATTTTAACAATTATTTTGTCTCGCTAGAGGCAGCGTCTTCCCCTGATTCGCCGGTGTGTATGGCAGAAAAACGAATCAGGTACAGCCATTGCCTTTAAAGAAGTGTTAAAATGACCCTTGTGTGCAGGGTTGCAAGATCTAAGGCCACGGCCTTCTACTAAAGATGGCTATGTCCGTGGTCATTAAGTTTAAGTTTTAAATTCTCATCGCCTTTGAGTTTACCCACTAATCACTGGAGTGTGGTGTCGCAGTAAGCTTCTTCCGATTGGCCTAGCCAAATGAGACACTTATCTGCGTATAGAACCAATGACATCCAAATGTCTATTACTTTCAGTTAGATCACTAAGTCTCTGAGAGTTAAGAGAGAGAGTTAATCTTTAATTTTGTTATTTTATGTCAGAACTTTTCTTCTGGGTAAATTTATACAACTACATAATAGAATACATATTAAGGGAATTTTAGACACCATAAATCTTTCATTTCTGTCACTGTTGTTACAGATCAAATTGCAGTTAAGAAAGTAATAACAATTTTCAAATTGAAATTCTACCTTTAGCCACAGTACTGGAAAATAAGGATTTATGATGTCTAAAATTCCCTTAATATGTATTATATTCTGTAGTTAGGTTTAAGTTCCAGAAATTTTGCCAGAACAAAAGTTATGACACAAATTACAAACATTCAAGATGGTTGCTATCTCTCACTCTTTAAACATATTCAATAATTAACTATGAAGCAGAGCTGCAGATGTGCACATAAAACAATGAAACAAAGTGGGGCAGAAATCTTTTCACAGTAAATCATCAGCTCTAACATAAGGTATCGAATTAAAAAGCACAAAAATCTTTTCAACAAAATTCCGTGGTTCCAGATATACAGCGTGAGAAGAAATGTAAAGAAATATCTTACTACCAGCTATAGCTCCCGACACACTTAGAAAACTGCTATTTCGCATTCACTTCGTTTATCTGAAAGTACAATACACCTGCAGGAAATACACTTTATCAGAGTGTCTAAAACTAGATTGTCACGTCATAATTTTCGCCGACTTACAAGCACTTCATTACTAAAGTGAAGTGAGACGATAAATGTCAGATATAAATTATAACATATTTACTCACACGTTTATCAAACTTTATCGATTTTCCTTACATCAAAAGATATAATTGGTAATTTTCCTGTTATTTGCGTTGTTGAATTCTACGAATTATCTTAGCCTATTAAATACACCAATAGCGATAATAATAATTATTATTATAGCAACATAACGACTGTCAGTGGAATATTTTTAATAACACAGAATATTTTTTTTATTTCTATTGTATTGTAATCATAAATCATAAACTAAGTTTGAGAATCGACAAGTCGAATTTTCCTGTCTCTCCTACCGAAACTATTACTTTTTTTTCTACAGACCTTCGATACAATCTGCGAACCTTCCACTTTCATAAGCACCTTGACCGAGGCCACAGATTGAAAATCACTTTGGGAGTAATAGATTCACCAACAGGAAAAGGGGATGTTCTTGGCTTTTTTTTTCTTTCATTTTAATGCTTGTAATTCTGGAACGGTTTGAAATATCTACACGAAATATGGTACACTTTCATATATCTTGCGTACTTCAATGCTTTTTTTTTTTTTTTTTTTTTAATTTAGCAATTTACATACGTTAAAAAAATTCATTTTTTGACTTTTTTAAAATTGATCTTCAGCGCTCACGGAAAACTATAAAAAAAGCACAAATTTTTAAGAGGGGTCCGAATTCGAAAGCTTATAACTTTTAAATCGTTTGACCTACGAAGTTGAGACCTGAAAACTCGGCTATTTTAACACTATTTGATCGATCTCTGGGTATTCTTTTTATCCAACTCCAACAAAAAAAAATTTCGACAAAATACCCCCTTAATATTTTCAGAACTTCAAAACCACTACTTTTTTCGTAATCTCCCCAGTTCAATTTACACTCCAGGCGACCAATGTGGGTTTAAGGACCGTATCTACAGACCTCTTCCGAATGACAACCAACTGCTCACCAATGCTTTCTCTATGGCACGGTCGTAGAAGAACATGTCTGGACACTCGCCTATCTAACAATGTATTTTGCTTGACCCCCTTTTTGTTTGGCTGTAGTTCGTCAAGTTACCGAGAATGCCGTACTTTTTGGCGCTGTTTTCCGGGCGGTCAGACTAAAACTTCGCTCAATTTTTCCCATTGTTAAATTTATAAAGTAAATAAAAATTGCTGGAGCCTTTTCTTAAATTTGTGAACGAAGGAAGTATTTCATAAATTGATAAAAAAATACGTTTTGATAAATTGTTTATCTTAGCGGAAAGGAAGTGGGCGGAGTTTAGTCCGACCGCCGTAACATCAGCGTCAATAAAACACAATATTCTCGGTAACTTGGTGAACTACAGCCAAACAACAAGGGGGTCAAATATCCAGGCGAGTGTCCAGACCTGTTCTTCTACGACCGTGCCCTATGGGGATAGCAGTTGGTTGTCATTCGAAAGAGGTTTATAATATTGGGCCTAAGGTTCGAGAAAGGGGGGCGGTTGCCTGTGTTTCAGCTTGGACCTGCTTCATGGTATTTCAATATTCGAAGAACATGTTTTGAGAAAGCCGTTCATATAAATGTGACATTGAGCAGGACTACAGGAAAGATCTTCTACCCAAGAAACAATAGGTCATTATAAGAGGTACAAGAATATACCAGGTTTTTACTAGATCATATTGAATGCCATGAACTTATATACCACTGTAACTTCTGAAATAAGAAGCTGCTGTTTCGACACACCTTGGATATCTGCAAGTCAGTAAACAGTAACAGATTAGGGAATAATTCTTGGGGCTATCACATGCCACACGCTTATACGGTTAAAAGGCAATGGCTAATCTATATAGCCATGAGATAACCGCGCAGATATAGTTGTACCCAACGAGCTATATAGTAAACATAGAGGGGCGGAAACAGCAATCTCCAAGGCTCTGAGGTGAAGCCCAATTGAACGTGGTATTTTGACTCTAGATAAAATGGCGGACTCTTATATCCGGTCGAGAGACGAGAGCGATTATGCTAATTTAAAAATTATTTCGGTATAATATGTTACAATCATTATTGGCATTTTTCCTGTGTGTAGCGGGAATATAGTGGAGCTATAAAGTAACGGATTTTATGCGAACATAATGACGGATTTTTAACATAATGTTGGCCACACTGCTGTTCGCCGTATTTTCTGGGGTCAAAACAGCAGTTAAATTGGGCTTCACTCTATGTTAACTATATAGCTCGTTTGTTGTACCTTTTTGTTTGATGACTTAAGCGCACATCGGCTGTTCTTCTTCATGGTTAATGGCATACAGTCATTTGGGGTAACTTTGTACCGGTCAGGGCAACTTTGTACCCCCAGCCTAATTTAATTTCAAATTAAGTATTTCAGGATTTAAGAATACAGTTGTGTTCTAGATGAATAAATTTCTTACCTTAAATTTTGCATGGTGGTTGAATGCCACATAGCTATTATATAAAAGAAAATCCCTAGTACAATGTTACCCCAAAATGGTACAATGTCACCCCAAATGACTGTAGCCATCTTTAGTAGAAGGCCGCGACCTTAGATCTGGCAACCCTGCATACAAGGGTCATTTTAACACTTCTTTTAGCTCTTCAAAGGCAATGGCTGTACCTGATTCGTTATTCTGCCCTACACACCGGCGAATTAGGGGAAGTCGCTGCCTTTGGCGAGACAAAAGAAGTGTTAAAACGACCCTTCCTGACAGGGTTGCCAGATCTAAGGCCGCGGCCTTGTACTGAAGATGGCTATGTTAATGGAGATGTATCTTCGGTATGACACGTCCGTCATTTGACTACACCAATCAGGATAAGGTCATCGTGATACTATGGTCTATATTCGACAAGTACCGAGCGAGTGGCGCAACGGTAACTCGCTGAACATGCATTCGGGACGATCCGGGTTGGATTCCCGGCTCCGGCCATCCTGACTTAGGTTTTCTATGGTATCCCGAAATCGCTCCAGACCGACTTCTCTCCCAGTTCCTGTCACTGAATCAAGTTGTGTGTCGACTAGACGAAAAGTCCGTTTGCCTTACCCAAGACAAATGAGAGTTAAAACATTGAATTAGTTACCACGAGGCAGACATACAGACGAGCTCTTAAGGTATTGAAACCAAATGGTGCAAAAATCGGTTCGTTACAATGTCTGTTAATCGATTTTGACACTTGCGTGTACAGGACTGAGGAACTTAATGCTGATGCCAGATGAATTCCGGAAATTCACCTACCTCCATCCAACACAGCTGGAACAAAATAAATATTTTTTGGTGAAGAATTATCAAATTTTAATTCCATGACTTGTAAACACGGACCTTAGGTACACGGAAAAAAAGGTTTTGTGACAGCTACAAAATATTTTGTGGGTATTTACTTTGCAAAATTTATTTTGTGTAACATTTTGTAGACGCCACTAAAATATTGTGGCCATCACAAAATTATTTTGTGCTTACTACAAAATCAATCTGCAGGGAAGATTTCCAGAAAAATTTTTCTTTCAGTGTAATTATTCCTTGGCTCTGCTCTAATGACTTGCAAGTTGTACAGCTGACAAAGTAACTCAAGAGTCAATTGTGTATAATTACTTTAATAATATGAACTGCGAATGGGGAGAGTACATGAGGGCATGAAATTAATTGCTGTTACAGAGAAGTGACAGGATGTGAAGCGAGGGGAAGGGGACGGAAATGCCCCGTGAATACCCACCGCAAACGACAAGCCTCCCTTCCCCCTTTTTTCCCCTTTTTCGATGTTTCCCATTAGTGAAAAACTCGGTTTGTAAAAATTCACCTTTCTTCTAATCAGCTGAAATATCTGGTGGTGTTTCGTAGGCTATTTATTGACTATGCTACTAAAATAGATTATCCCTACCAGGCAGTGCCTAAAAGAATCCGAGCGAATCACTAACCTTAAGTAAAATAAGGAATGAACCGCGTGTTACTTGGTGTGAGCTAAAACTACCGATCCCCGATTTTTGCGAAAATATTTTTGCACCGCTTTGTTTCAGTGCTAGATGTCTTGACATCTGCAGTTCCGTTTCGTTGTTATTGACAGACTGATTTTCCGTAGATGTGTCACTTATTTGACTGAGCCAATCAGAACAGGGTTACTGCCACACCACACGTCCGTGATTGGCGGGTGGAACCTCAATACGCTGAGAGTTAAAAAAAACACATTCAATCATTTACCTCGAAGAAGAGCTGCAGGTGTGCACGTAAAACATTGAGAAAAAAAATAACAAATTGAGAAACAAATCATTTCTTTTTTTTTTTTTTTTTTTTTCCACGAAAATCAGAGAGTTTTCACAAGCACGTCACATAGACCAGTTCAGGCTTGTAAGAGAGGAAGAATGAGAATTTGATCAGAGCTCAACATCGAGGTGTTTAGAGCTGGTGAGAGGCGACATGAGGCGAGTATGGAACATTGGCGGAATGAAAGGGAGGGGAAACGGGAGATCTAGAAAACCCGCATGCCGACGGCATCGTCCTGCACGACTCGCACACGCGAAGATCCAGGGACCGACCCCGCCGGGAGTCGAACCCTGATCGTCTTGGGGGGAGGCGAATGGTCTGACCATTTGGCCACCGCGACCCCAGTTCGTATTCGACTTGTATGGATATACTAGTACCTGTCTCCCCTAATCTCAATTACTAGCTTACACCTAGTATCGACCGTGGTGGTTACAACCAGTTTACGATATTTCACGGTATTGAGCAACGATTTTAAAAATAAACTGCCAAGATATTTTTTACTACGAGCAAGGTCGTACTCTACTTAACGCATCGCTAACTTGCACGAATCGTATATATCTTATTTTTACTTATTTTTGTTTAGTATTTTTCTACTGATAAAACGCTTTGCAGGAAAGGCCTAAGTACTGCTACCGTTCCAAGAAATCTATTAACCTCTTACACGTAACCGTTTCTTGGCTGTTTATTCGCTATACTATGAGTAGGGACCCGGATTTGACTCCCAGATCCGGCCATCGTGATTTAATTTTGCCGGAGTTTTCCGAAATCGTTTCCGGTAAATACTGGGATTGTTCCATAAGTAGCCTAGGACCGATATGTTTCCACTTGCCTTCATCTACTACTACCAAGACTGTACAGCTGTTCAAGGAAACGTAAAACACGTAATAAATAAATAAACCAGTGGGGCGTGTCAACAGAAATTCTATTATTAGACAACGCATGGAACTTCTAGTAAGAAAATTACTATTTTGGCCAAAACTTAGAACTTACATTAAAAAAACGTTATATGTAACTGTGGGCCGAAGAGTTTGCCAATTTTTTTAGTACACGCTTTAATACAAACGCATGACACGTGTGCTACAATTGTAAACTTGGTCACAAATTATTAATAGTTTGTCGCGAAAAGATTTGGCATCATTTTGTTTCAATACCTTAGGTACATATCGCCATCTATGATTCATGGTATTTTTTTCAGGCTTACTTGATTTCACCAATCAGAATAAAGTTATTGCGACTCCATTAACATTACTAACAGAGCGTGAAGACAACTGAGAGTTACAGAGTTAAAAAATTTTCTTGTGTTCTTGTTTTCGAGACCTAACGTTTATTCAAGCTGTACTATCAAAATTTTCTCTTTGACAAGACCTAGTATATTCTTGTTACCTTGCTTGATATAAATAATTGTGGAATCTTTCATTAATTTGTCATGCAGAATCATTGTAAGAAAATTACAGGTTAAAATTCAACAATTATTTAAAAGTCCAATATAAAATGAACAAATAACACTATTACGACCTCGAAAATTCGTCATAAATATCTTCTAAGCCTCAACATTGCCACATTTACCAAACAATATTTTAAAACAGAAATGAATGCAGAAAAGCGTTAAACAAAATTTAGTTGCTAGCTCTCCCTTTTAAAACATCCAATCACATAGCATGAAACAGAGCTGCTAATCTTGTAAGGCAATGGAACCAAAATTTGCACGAAACTTTTTCGCTCAAAAGTTTGGCTCTACCTAATAAACACGTTCATGTAAATATTCTGGAAAGCCTTCTCAATTGTTAGGGCCTTGAAAAATTCGCATTTTCTTTCCGACACCAGCTGGAATTCCAACAACTGCGCGTTCGTATCACTTTCGCAATTGGCTCTTGACTTATTTGACACCTTCTGGAAGCCGCTGAGCCAATTACAAAAATTTAACTGATCACATGCTTATTTTACCGTGGATGCGAGCAGCTAATGAGCAGCTGCTGTCAGCTATAAACATACATTCTTGGAGTCTAGCCTACTGGTCAGTCAACCCGCGAATTTTTCCGGGCTCTATCAATTGTACAGCTGATTGATACAAAAATTACGCGAATTCAGTCACCTGCATGCTAGACTCCAATGTCCTGTGTACACTCAAGCCCCGTCTATTCGTTCATGGTTAGAGATGCGTAAATTTCGCAGATACATTCCAGGTCAGGTTGAACGCCAATTATGTATACTTCGTTGTCATGTCTGTGACTTGCTGGCGGCTGTTACGAAACGCGTTTGACTATTGCAAGCCAGTAGTAAATAAGGAAATAATGCGAAGGGCTATCGCTTGCTACCTGCTTGTACGGTTATAAGCCAATTAGATAATGGATTGTGGCCAGTGGGTGTATAGGACTGACAAGTCTAGGCTGCTGCCAGATGAATCCGCGAATTTGACGTACCTCTATTCATAGGGCCTCGGTGGTTGAGGGGTCAGACCTCTCGCCGCATCACACCACGGCGATCCGGGTTCGATTCCCAGCGGGGTGGGTCCCCGGATTTTCTTTCGCATGTGGAAATCGTGCCGGACGTTGGTTGACGGGTTTCCTCGGGGATCTCCCGTTTCCTTCGCTCTTTCATTCCGACGCCGCTTCATAGTCACCTCATGTCACCCCTCACCAGCGCTGAAGACCTCGATGTTAAGCGCTGACCAAAATCTCTCACTCACTCAATTCGTTCATTGTCTGTTGTTCCAGGGAGTAGCAGCTAGTGAACAAATGGTCGGGGTGCATGAATCACTGCATTCTGACATGCGAGTCGTTGAATTAGCAAAATATCCCTGTCCGTAGATTGCTCGATGCGGACAAAGAGCTGAGGTGTGAGAATGCATAGTAGTGCGGAGTCCATAACTGCATTGGTGACAGCTAGTTAAAAAGTGTTTATCATAAATTTCCTGGTTTCAAACATGTTAGCACGAACGAACACGTTCGGAGTAATTAGTGACAACTGATTTTCGCGAAAATATTCTCGACTACTTTATTCCAATGTCTAACGTTCATACCTGCAGCTCTGCTTCGTGGTGTTATCAAGTCTCGGCGTCTAAGAGTTCTACATTCTAATTACAGATGTGTGGTTGTTTTGATTGGCGCAGTCAATCTAGTTACCCCTCTACACGAAGACACGCTGCCAATAACCATGAAGCACAGCTGCAGATGTCCACGTAAAGGCACTAAAAATAAATGCAAAAATCGGGCGTCTTAAGTAATAACACGATAAAGTGTGTGTAGTTTCCGTGAAAAGCCGCTAGGTGGCAGAACTTATTTTCACAATAAATCAGCACCATATAAACTAAACGATTCGTACATTTGTTGTTAGAATTTATTGGTTTGTGGACATACGCCATTGCTCATGTTTTGCTGATAAAACCTGTGTTGGATGACAAATAACGAAAAACGAGCAAGGAAAAAAAAAATATGTAACGCACACAAAAATAGAAAAAAAAAAGCAATACCAGAGCAATTATGTCAGTTTTTTTTCCAAATTATTACTATCGACAACAAAGAATTCTGGAGATAGAATTCAATCGAATATCGTCACAACCCCCAGACACAGAAGACAGACACAAGTACAGAACCAGATTCCCAATATGAAAAAAGATGGAAATAGTCAAAAACAGTGACCAGTGGACAACAAACACAAGACAATAGACAATACAAGTTTAAACCAACGAAAAATCCTGCCAACTATCCCACACTGAAAAAAAAAAAAAAGTATCCCATTCTCTCGCCAATTTCTCAAAAATTACTCCAGTTCTTTTCCTCCAGTTATGCTACCTGCCTATAAGTATGCAGCTGTTCATACTGAAAAGAAACAAGTTCGCTTTCACTTCCTTTTTGCGCGGGCTAAGGTATACATGACGAAAGTACTCATTAATCCTGAATGGTAAAAAAAGAGGAGAGGCTTTACACTTGGCTATTTACATGACTTGGGTTCCACAACCAGCCAGGGCTTTGCGGCTTCAAGCTATATTCTGGACTAGTGGCTATATGTTGTGAAATATAGGTTTCTTCAGTATTCTTCTCAAACATAACCTCTTTGACTGACGGGAGAGAGTGGATACACATACACAAGTGTATAAAGACATCAAAATTTACTTATTTTACATTGTTTGTCTTGTGTTGACAGACTGTCTTCTGATTAACATTGGCTAGAGCCACTAATTTGCATGAATATTATTTTGCACCTAATTGTCCAAGGTCTTATTGCTAAGGCCCGGTAGTTTTCGCGAAAAGATTATTGCAGCACTTTCTTACAGTGCCTTACGTGCGCACCTGCATCTCTGATATGTGGTCATTGATTGTATGCCGTAACAACCAGAGTGTGGACGTCAAACCCGCAAATCACAGACGTGATGTGTGGCAGTTATCCGTGTACTGATTGGCACAGTCAAATGAATAACGACTCTGCACAAAAACACTCCGCCAATAATCATGAAGTTGAGTTCTTTTTGTTTAATATTTTTCTACTGATAAAACGCTTTGCAGGATAGGCCTAACTATTGCGACCGTTCCAAGAAATCTATTAACCTCTTACACTATGTTATGTGACGTCACAAAACTATGAAAAGCGCTTAAAATTCGTGAGAAAATATGTTAACGCATGAACAGTGTTATATAAGTTACTATTTTTATGTTGGTACTACGTTGCCCGCTATGTTTACTAAGTTCCCTATTCCTCGTGTGTAAGTTGCGTCCCCTGCACACAGGCTTCTAGACGGGAAGTGGGCGTACTGTGAGTGAGAGAGGGGGAGAGGGTTGTGGTCCGGCCAGGAGAGAGTGTGCCTCCTCGACTCGCTCTCGTGATCACAGAGGCCATTAACTACAAGGCGAGCACTCTCTCTTTCCTTCTCTCTCTCTCCCTCTCTCGGTCTACGGCCTTCCCGTACCAACTGGTCCGCCGTGGTCGGCCCAAGACTCAGTCCCACACTAGAGATCGCCCGCGCACCATCCACTGGTTGACATCTCTTCATATCGGATCAGGTGAGCACCTGCAGTGGGAGCCGGAGGATTAGCCGACAAACATATGTATAGTGAACTGACGTGGAAGACTGGATCACGAATAATATGTAGAGCCACGATTTTGTGGCAAAAATATTTTGGCGCCATTTTTAGAGATTATGGTAATATCGCGAAAATGTTTAGTGCCAACATACCTTCGAAAACACTGTAGTTTCTTGTGACATGTACGACTGGGTGATATACGTCTGCACAACGTAGTTGTCTGCAGACCAATAATTGGATAGGGACCCCGTTTTTTCGCGAAAAGTATTTTGCCCCAGTTTGTTTCAGAGCACTTACGTGCACATCTGCAATTCTGCTTGATGGTTATTGGCAGCGTGTCTGTGTGAAAAGCCGTTTCTCATTTGACTGAGCCAGTTATAAAAACTTCCCTGCAATACCAAACGTCTGTGACTTGCCGGTAGAATCTCGAGGTTCGTGACAGTTAAAATATCCAATCACTGACCACGAAGCAGAACTGCAGATTTGCACGTAAGGCACGGAAACAAGGTGAGACAAAATTCTTTTCGCGAAAAACACTGGTCCTTATGCATAGGACACGTGGTCTGGAAGGTCAATGAAAAATCATATTATCATAAGAAAGTATTTATTAATATTGACCCTGATATTTCACGTGTTTAACAACCAGCTTACGGTGTAAGTAATGATTTGCATTTACATGTCTTTATATAAAATCAAAGTTGAACTTTATTTTATATTTTAAAAGTCCGGATTTTGTAAATTCTATTTTGCGGGACATTTAATCCGAATCATACTATATTCACTTTACGGACTCATTGAAAAAACATTTCCAACTTAATTTTTTATGAGAAATTGCCTCATAAAATTAACGCACTTCTCCTGTCTAACCTATGTGTGTGGTTCTGATATTAAGTTTTTCTTATCACCAATAGTGAAAGGGTTGGTTCTATGTGTCGCCATGTGTGTCGAGAGCAAACAAAATGGCATCAATTGACGGGATGTTGAACAACTTAGCATACGTAGGATGGCGCCATACCGGATCTCGCTTTGTGCTGTATGCAACTTTATAATGTGAAAGTTCATTGACGCTACCACATGCCCCTCTGATAGTTATTCAGGTATACTACAGAGGGCCGTGGTGATAAAGCATACGAAGGAACATATTATTTTTTCGAAAAAAAAAAAAATTTCCCCGTTTTGATTCAGTGTCTGACAAGAGGCCGTGGTTGGCTCAGTGAGAGAGTACTCGCCTCCCACCAAGGCGATCCTGGCTCGATTCCTGGCGGGGTTGTTGGTCCCCGGATTTTCGCGTGTGGGAATCGTGCCGGACGATGCCGTTGGTCAGCGGGTTTTCTCTTAGAGCTCCCGTTTCCCTCATCCCTTCATTCCGGTGCTGCTAAATACATCATGCCACCCAGGCTGATGTTGAGTGTTGGACCAGAATCTCTTCACCTCACTACAGGACCTTACATGAAACACCTGCACCTCTGCTTCGTGGTCAGTAGTTGGATGTGTTTAACTCTCAGAGTTGTGAGGTTCTACTCGCTAATCACAGACATGTGGTGTTGCAATAACCTTGATCTGACTGCCACAGTCAAACAAGTGACGCCCCTACACTAAGACGCCAATGACTACGAAGTAGAACTACAGATGTGCACATTAGTCATTGAAACAAAGTGGTGCGAAAATCTTTTCTCGGAAATCCGGGGTGCCTACTCATAATGTCTAAATCTGGTTATCGCATACTGCTCTATCTAAAAAAAAATTACTAACCTGAATCGTAAAATCGAAACATAAAAGTATTAGTTTGAGTTAACCCTATGCGCGATACAAAATAAATTATAGGATCATTGCTTCTTGGGGTAAAACATGTCTACTACTAACACACGGCGTGCCAACGTGAACGTATTGTAATTACAAAAGCGCGCGCTAGGGTTGTCCGTAATGCTTCCCTTTTTTTTTCTTCATTAGGTAAAATATCATCACCCGAGTCCTTCTCTTCACTCAACTATTGAGTTACTCGCTGTACTGAATTATTTTATTTTTCGTTTTTTTATATACTGATAAGAGAAATGTTAAATTTTCGTGTCTAGCGTGAATTCTATATACCTTTGCGGATTCGGCCGCAACTATTCAACTATTTTTTTTACTTGCTGGAGTAATCGCGAAATTAATTACACTTCTGCTATAGCAAATTTCCAATTGGCAAAGTGGCAAAATAAAATTATTAAACATCGCGTGAGATGCCGAGGATAATACACATAGAACAATTCCTTTCAACGTGAGGGATGTATCCATTTCCTCTTTACAGATCTAATTCTTTGGCTATTTTATCATTTATGATAGTACAGAGCATAAATGAAAAGCTTGTAAGGTGTTGTGAAACTTTTTCATCCATATCGTACTTATTATTTTGTAACGGATGACAGCGATAACAAAAAAAAATTGTTCATCGTACGCGAACGCCTACAGTAACGTACACCGCCTCTTATAAGGATTTAAAAAGGTGAACTGAGTTGCTATCTGTGTCCTGTCGACACGCAAAATTAAAAAAATAAATATCTACTGTATTTCTGGTAGGAAACTAGCCTACCTAAGTCGACAGGGATCAATAGCCTATGAGCGAGGCGGGTAGATGAGAGTGGTAGGCCTGGTAGGGTCTGGATGAATGAAGCACTCTCGTGTTAGAGAGAAGGACTGGTGACACACTCTCGCCACTTACCAAGCCACGGTTAACGAGGTCGAAGAAACACAGCCCCACGTCACAGCGCACTAAAGTGCCACTTACACGAACCACCGGCGTCGAACGTTTTCGTCACACTACTGTTACGGGCACTATCTACAGCAATTCCATCGTCATATATTTACTTTCATATCTAGCAGATAGTTTTCTTATTTTAGACATAAGATGTAACTAAATTTGGCTCTTATGAAATTTTTAGCTCTCACAGATATTGCGTAATGGGCGGCTCGTAAATGTAAAAATTTGCATGTTACGGTTTTATGTGCATTGCTAAAACCAACTAACATACCAAACTTGAAAAAAATCACAGTGTATAACAAATTGCAGTCTACAAGTTGATATAAAAACAAAAACTTACAAATGTTTATATTTAAAAAGAATTAAATTTAAATTTCTCCATTTTATTTAAATACAACATTATTTTTGTTTTGGGTTTTATGTATCAACTTGTAGTCTGCAACGTTGTTAATTACTATGCATTTTTCCAGTTTGGCAAGTCAGTTAATTTTAGTGCCGTACATAAAACCGTAACATGCAAATTCTGACCTTTACGAACCATTACGCAAAAACTGTGAGAGTTAAATTAATTCCATAAGAACAAAATTAAGTCATAAGTAGATATGGTGAATTTTCACGAATTCAATTACCTGCATGCTAGAATCAGGTTTCCTATTCATACTCAAGCCCTGTCTATTCCTTCATTGCCTGTTGTCAGCTAGTGGACAATTGGTCGGGACTTGAGTATGCATAGGATATTTGATTCTAACATGCAGGTCATTGAATTCACGAAATTTCACCGTCTGTAGTCATAAGGTACAAAGGAGGACTTAACATTCATAAGGGGCTATGTGCCAAAAGGTAAGTTTTGAGATAATGATGAAAACAGTATGTTGCGATAAACAAATGAACAAGGAATTATTCAAATGCGCTCACGAATTTGTTACAATAGGAAAGTAGTGAACAGGAGAAATGGAACAGTAATTAATACAAAACACTTATGAACATCAATATATATTTTTTCAATTAACTAGAATGTGTTGATGTTACTCCAACCACGTAATTGTGCTGACGTACGGTGCGCATGAATATCACTAGGAGATAGCACTTTACGTATATCTTCGACCTAATGCTTTGGCACATTTCTATGTACCTAACTCATTTTTGTCGGAAATTGTACTTTGCCCTTTTTGGACGTTAAGTCCTCAAATATAAAAATAAAATTACGACGATGAAATTTGCTGTAGACCACGCCCTTATGGAAAATATCATCGCTCCTCTTTGTTTCAATACATTGTGTGGACATCTGCATCTGCTCCATGGTTGTTGTCAGCTTGTATTTTATGTAGAGACGTCACTTATTCGACTGTACCAATCAGAACAAGGTTACTGCCTCACCTCACGTCTGTGATTAGCGAGTAGACGCTGAGAGTTAAAAACATGCAATCAATGACCACGAAGCAGAACTTCTAGCAGGTGTGCACGTACGTAAAACATTTATCACAGTGATACAAAGAAACTGATCGTGTAAATCAGGGGTCCATAAGTACCGTCACAGCAGCAACTCATTTGGATCCACCAAATTTCCAATTTTTTTAGTCTCTTTATACCAATAAATATATTTCGAATTCGTTTAAGGTAATCAGCCCGTCAGTATGCACACACCGCATTTGATACTCTCACTCGTATTGGGGTTGTACTGGTAAATCACATAAGTATTTTGTCAGAATAGTCTTATTCTGATTGGTCGAGAGAAATGAGAGACATTCCTGAGCAAAGGCAGGCTGCCAATAACTATGAAACAGAGTTCTCGATGTGTAAGCAAGGCAATGGAACCAAATGATGCTCCAAAGTATTTTCGCTACAAAATCGTGGCTTTAATGATGTGATATCACAGTGTCAGCGAGCAGCCAGTAAACAGCTGTTGTCTGCCTGAGTACACATGACATGTGTTCTTTGGGGCTAACCTAAATGTCAGTGAACCCGTGAATTTTTCCAATCTCTACGTATGGGAAACAAAACTATGAGTGTTTGAATTCTACATTGTCCCCAAAGCATTCAGTAGGACCTTTTGCTAAACTCTATTGTCAAATGTATACTTCAGGCTTCGCGATTTGTTTATTTGCTTGTGACCCTCATAGACACTTGAAGAGAAGCAAAGGATTTAGCCTTATTTTACTTAGGCTTGTTATTGTCTTAGGTTTATGTGGGTAGATTCTGATAAATTGAGAACCAATTGTGCATGTCACTTCAATTAACTCGAAATATCACATTACGTTTTACGTCGTGAGTCTATTACGAGCTAGACACTAAGTACGTGTGTATGGATTTCTATGACACAGAGGCATGACAGAAGGGAGTCTTTTATATGTACCAGTTCAAGAACACCAGCATCATTGGTCTCTATAATTCCACTGATCACACTGCTATTCACTTTCACTGACATGTGCGTCGGTCATAGTTCGTCCGTGTATAGCCAGTGAGGCGCAGGATTGACATTGCTCCAAACACATAGCTCGAAGAGCTGCATATAAAAATAACATTATTTTCCATTTACAAGATATCAATTTTGACGAAATTGTATATTTGACACTGTACTGGTGAACACCAGCATAATTACAACACATTATATTTATAAGGTCTATAGCGCTGGTGAGGTGTGACAATGTGAGTATGGACCAGAGCCGGAAATGAAGGGGCGGGGGAAACTGAAGATCCCCGAGAAAACCCGCCCACCAGCGGCATTGTGCGGCACTATTGCCACGTGTGAAAATCAGGAGACCGACCCTTCCGGGAATCGAGCCCGAATCGTCTTGGTGGGCTAAAAAATTCCCGCCGAAGCCTGGACTCCAGAGTGCTGTGTATTCTCAGATCAGATTTCTCAAAAAACGGTGACCCAATCGAGAAAATAAATCACGTGTACAGCAGTTGTAAGTAAAGAACCTGTAATATCTTGAGTTATCTGATCTACAGACTATACTTCAAATGTATATGTACACTCAAGCAGGCTTTAGACGTTCGTTGTTTGCTCGGTGAAATATTGGTTCCCTATGAATAGACATCCACTTTGTAGCTTCTTTCTTATTAGTTCAGAACTTTTCAAGAAATATAAATTAAGTTAGGCTCCAACTGTGAAATGGAAATAATCTTACAGAAATTTGATATCTGGATTTCCCTCGAATTTATTAATTAAACAATTAAACTTCCGGGTCTCTGCTCAGGGCAAGAGATTCAATCATTTCGTCGTGGGTTCAACAATTTACCGTAGAAACTCCACTTTCCTGAGTAGCACTGTTCCCAGCTACATGTCAATTGGCTGATGATGCAGTTAGCAGCCAGTTGTGCATTTAACAACGCAGCGCCGGAGTCAGTGAATGTTTTCAAGCGATTCCACTACTGGACAAGAGTCCCAAAGAACAGTGACCCAATCGTTAAAGTAACTCACATCTATATATATAAAAATGAAAGGTGACTGATTGACTGACTGACTGACTGACTGACTGACTGACTGACATATCAAACTGCAGCCCAAACCACTGGACCTAGAATCGTGAAATTTTTTGTGGGGGTTCCCTTCAGGTCGTAGGCGAGCACTAAGAAGGGATTTTTCGAAATTCTACCTCTAAGGGGGTGAAAAGGGGTGAAATGTGTTTCCGAAGAAACGTCGATAGAGCTCGAACCCGACGGCCTATCATCGTGATTTTTACTTTAATAGGACACTCGTAAAAATGCATATTAGCCAATTTAAGGATTTTTCGAATTTCAACTTTTAAGGGGCTGAAAAGACGTTAAATGTGTTTCCAATCAACTATCGATA